>BSBK01000560.1:600000-807500 GCA_027943335.1 Chamaecyparis obtusa
GTCAAAGTCAAAATTGAAACTTCAGCTGACATTTTTGAATGTTTTAGGAGCAATATTGAGGTCAAATAAGGTTTCCCTCTATCTCCTACTTTTCTTGGCTTATATATTGACAAACTTGAAGAATGGTTAAACATGCAAAATGGTGAGGGTATTCAGCTGGGAGAATATTTAATAAGGCTACTCTTCTATGTGGACGACCTCATTCTGATTGCTAAATCTGCCTATGGTTTGCAAGAACAACTATTTTCCCTTGAGCATTTTTGCAAAATGGTGAGAATGCAGGTCAATATTAGCAAGACTAAAGTCATGGTTTGAGTAAAAAATAACATCAGCATAAGTTCTATTTCAAAGGAAGCATTCTTGAGGAAATGGTGGGGTACAAATATCTTGGCATTGACTTCAACTAAAACCTAATGTGGGATGGCTGCAGAAAGAAAAGAACATTAGGTGGTTGGAAGTGATGCAAGGGGAACAGGGAGAGGGGCTAAAGGCACACCCTAACCAGATCCACATTGCAGAGATCACAAGCGGAAGCAACAAACACACAAGTGAGAGAGAGAATGCAGATACATTTCATATATTAACTTCAATTGATTCATACATGTTGGGCGATAAGGCCTTCCAGTTTAGGCCAGATCTTACAATCAAGTTCAAAAGTCCTCCAACATGCGAGGATCTGCAAATAATCTCTAATCTTCTAGCTTCTATCTTCTAACGAAAATCCCCCTAAAATTACCAACAAAGATTACATTATATACAAGAGGCTACCGAACAAGTCGGCCTTCAGATCCACCATCAATGAAAGGAATGACCAGATCTAGGTCCACATGCTTCCTAATGATAGATACCATCATTAAATCCATGACCAAAATTAATTGCAAGAGTCAGCCTCAACAAGAAACTAAAAAAAACAACTCGGTAAGCAAGGAGAGTTCAAGCAATCATCACCGAGCGCCAAGAAAATTCATCAAGTGCTAGAGAGATAACTGACTGACACCAATAAACAAAGGAAACTGAGCAACACCAAACCAACTCGGTCAAAGAAGGAACCCTGTAACACAGGAAAACACAAACATGTTTTTGGTGACACAGGATTGCCAAGGACCTGAGATGCTC
This sequence comes from Chamaecyparis obtusa, assembly GCA_027943335.1. Lineage (NCBI taxonomy): Eukaryota > Viridiplantae > Streptophyta > Pinopsida > Cupressales > Cupressaceae > Chamaecyparis > Chamaecyparis obtusa. Next base: position 601,117 of record BSBK01000560.1, read on the forward strand.
CTGCATCAGACACTTGGGGTTATTTGAAATGATTCTTTGAATCATAAAATAGGTACGATCCAAGTTGCATCCAACTCAGATTGTGAAATCCATGAACTATCTTCAATTGGTCTATTCTTCCACTTTACCAGATATTCCATATACTATTTTCCTCTTGTATTTCTTCCAATGCTTTGCTCCAAAATTTGCTCAACTTCTTTTGTCTATTTCTTAGGATAGTCATTCGGTACAATCATTTCTTCATCTGACTCATGATACTCATACAAATTAGCAATGTTGAATATAGGTGATATATCCATGTCATCAAGTAACTCAATCTCATATGCATTTCCACTGTCAAATCTTTTCGAAATCTTACAAGGTTCAAAATTTTTCATTTTCAGCTTCCCATATGTTCCAACAGGAAATCTATCTTTCTTCAAATGAACCATCACTTCATCACCGATTGCAAAAGTCTTATGTCTTCTTGATCTATCATCTCTATCTTTATATTTTTTATTACTTTTCTCCAGCTTATATTTCACATCTTCATGCAATGTCTTCATGTACTCGGAAAACTTTACTCCTTCAGCACTTCTCTTTCTTTTATCAGCAATGTCTCTCAAATCTGATATACCTCTCGGTTGTATGCCATTTACAATCTCAAAAGGTGTATTCCCAGTACTCTTATTCACTGAATTATTGTATGCAAAATCTACTTGTGCCAACATAGAATCCCAATTACTTAGTGTGTCTCCAATTAAACATCTCAAAAGATTTCCCAAACTTCTATTCACAAATTATGTCTGTCCATCGGTCTGTGGGTGAAATGTAGAACTATATTTCAACTCGGTGCCAAACTTTCTCCAAAGGGTCTTCCAAAAGTATCCAACAAATTTATTGTCTCGGTCAGAGATAATACTCCTTGGTAATCCATGCAATCTGACAATTTCCTTAAAGAAACGATTTGCTATGTGTACTGCATTTGATGTCTTTCTACAAAGTATAAAATGTGCCATCTTAGAAAATCTATCCACAACAACAAATATAGAATCATTACCTCCCATTGTCTTCGGTAAGCCAAGAACAAAATCCATACTAATATCAATCCAAGGTTTCTCAGGAACATAAATCGGTGTATACAATCTAGTATTCTGACTTACTCCTTTTGTAACATGACAAATTCCACAAATTTTCACAAATTTTTGAACATCCTTATACAACTGTGGCCAAAAGTATTTCTCCTTAAGAAAATTCAATGTTTTGTCAACACCAAAATTTCCAGCCAAACCACTACTATATTTTTCCTTTATCAAATTAGTTCTCATTTCTCCTCTCGGTATACACAATTGAATACCTTTAAACAACATACCTTCTTGAATAAAATATTCTTCCCATTTGGTACTCAGTTGATCTTGAATAGGTGCTCTACACTTTCTCCACAGCTCAGAAAAATTAGGATCAAATTCATAAGAATCTCTCATGTCATCAAAGCCAAGAACTTCAATTCTCATCTTGGTCATCAAAGATCTTCTTCTACTTAATGCATCAACAACTCGGTTAGTGACTCCACTCTTATGCTTTATCACAAATGTATAACTCTGCAAATACTCAACCCATTTCATATGTCTTTGATTCAACTTATTCTGACTACCCAAATACTATAAATCCTTTTGATTGATATACAACACAAATTCACTTGGTATCAAATAATGTCTCCATTTCTTTAGTGCTTGAACAATAGTATAGAATTCTTGATCATACACAGAATATTTCCTTTTTGCATCATTCAACTTTTCACTAAAGAAAGCAACAGGTTTACCTTCTTGACTCAACACAACTCCTATTGCACTTCCACTTGCATCACATTCCACTTGAAATACCTTATTGAAATCAGGCAATGCCAAAACAGGCAATTCAACAACCTTCTACTTCAAAGTCTAAAAACTTTTATCAGCTCCATGTGTCCACTTGAATTCTCTTTTATCTCCTCTCATAGTCTCAGTCATAACATTAAAAATTGAACTGAAATTCTTAATGAGCTTTCGGTAAAAAATTTCCAAACCATGAAATGATCTTACCTCACTAGCATTCTCAGGTGTAGGCCAATTCAAAATAGCTTCAACCTTTTTAGGGTCCATCTTCAAACCATCAACTAAAATCACAAATCTCAAATACACAATCTCATATTTCATGAATGAACATTTTTTCAAATTTATCAGCAACTTTTCTTCTTTCAACCTCTACAATACTTGTTTAACATGCAACAAATGTACTTCTCTGGTCTTACTGAATATCAAAATATCATCAAGGTATATAATCATAAATTTACCTAAGAATTTCTTCAAAACTTCATTCATCAACCTCATAAAAGTACTCAGTGCATTAGTTAAACCAAAAGGCATAACCAACCACTCATACAAACCTTCATTTGTCTTGAAAGTAGTCTTCCACTCATCACTTTCTCTGATTCTGATCTAATGATACCCACTTTTCAAATCAATTTTGGTAAAATACTTTTCTCCAGTCAAACTGTCCATTATGTCATCCATTCTCAGTATGGGAAACCTATATTTCAATGTTATCTTGTTAATTTCTCTAGAATCAATACACATTCTCCATTCTCCATTCTTCTTGGGTGCTAATACAACAGGTATTGCACAAGGACTCAAACTTTCTCTGATCAAACCTTTCTGTAACAATTCTTGAATCTGTCGGTTTAATTCCTGATTCTTGGTAGGTGTCAACCAATATGGTACCTTATTTGGTAAACTAGCTCTAGGGATTAGATCCATGCAATGATCAATGCTTCTCTTCGATGGCAAACCATCAGGTACATTATCAAAAATAATTTCACTATACTCGGTGAGTAACTTATCAATCTCCTCAAGGACACTATCTTATGTTTTCTTACTCAATTTTTTAGGAATCACATCAAAACATACATCACTCTTCTTCAAATCCTTAACAAACTTTCTTCCTTCCATCAAGAAAACTTTCATAGATGTGCAAACATTACTAACAGGTTCTTCAATCAAAGGTAAAAAATATTTTCTTCTTCCATCAGCCCAAATAGTATATTTATGCAATCTCCCATCATATATAGCATGTCTATCATATTGCCAAGGTCTACCCAACAAAATATGACAACAATCCATAGGCATGATATCACATAACACCTTATCATAGTACTTTCCAATTTTCAAATTTACATAACATTGTTCACTTACCAAGAGTGTATGCTCATCTTTGATCCATGAAATCTGATAGGGCTTCAGATGTTCCAACCTTTTCAATTGCAACTTTGTGACCATTTCCTTAGATGTCAGATTCTCTGAGCTACCACTATCAATAATTACCTTCCAAACTTAATCAGAAACTCTACATCTGGTCTTGAACAAAATTTTCCTTACCAGATCTTCCTTATTACTTTCACTCCAAAGTTCTCTCCTTACCATCAAGTTCTTTTCCTTCTCAGGTTCATTTGGTGACTCTTCTTGTACCAAAGCATTTCTACAACTACCAACCTTCTTACTTGCATGTGTACACTCAAATGATCTATGTCCTTCTTCTCCACAATTGTAACAAGTTCCTCAGAAACCACTTCTATTGTAACCACCTCGGTAGTTACTACCTCTACCTCTAGATGAACTTTCACCTTTCCACTCGGTCTTTCCTTTATCCAAAGTTGTCTTTCCAGCTTCAGATCTACTATTTTCACCATAAGATCTACCTCTTCCTCTAGGGAATCTACCACCTCTACTTCTTTGTCTTTTCTCATGTCTTTTGTTCAATTTCTCCTCAGCTTTTAATGCAAATTGATAGGCCTCTTCAATGTTCTCCAATTTGACCAAACTAATTTCTTCTTGGATGGAAACTCTCAAACCATTTAGGTACCTAGCAATTCTTTCCACATCATCTTCATCATGTCCAGATCTGATATCTAATCTATATAATTCCTTAGTATATTCTTTTACTGAGCTATCTTTCTGCCTCAAACTTTTTCATTCACCTAACTAGGTTAATCTGATAATCACAAGGTAAGAACATTCTTTTCAATTTATTCACCATCTTATTCCATACCTTAATTTTTTCTTTGCATTTCCTCTTTTTGTCCAACTACAAATGTTCCCACCACAAGGATGCATGACTTTTCAACTTTGTGCTTTCAATTTTCACCTTCTTTTCCTCAAGTACATATTCATACTCAAAGTACTTTTCCATCTCAATGATCCAGTCCACCAATTCATCATAATCAAATTTTCCACTATACTCAGGAGGATTAAAGTGTGGTGTAGACTTCATATTTGTCAATGCCTTCAACAATCTTTCCTCACCTTGATCCATCATCGATGCAAGTTCTACATCACCTTGTTCTTCCTAAATTTTATCGTCACTAACATCTTCAAGATGTCTTCCTCTTCTCTGGGTTGTTTCAACAACTTCTAATCTAGTAGAAAGTTGTCTCAACATGTCTATCAATCCTGGATCCACATCTCACCTCCCATGAACCATATTGAAACCCTCTGCAATTGTAGGCCAGATCACAATCTGCTACCCCACAACAAATCAACTAGGGTTTGACAAGAAGGAACCCTCAAACCTAGATCCAGATCTCACCTTGCTCTGATACCACCTGATGCAAGGGAAATAGGGAGAGGGGCCAAAGACACGCCCTAACCAAATCCACCTTGTAGAGATCACATGCAAAAGAAACAAACACACAAGTGAGAGAGAGAGAATGCAGATACATTTTATATATTAGCTTCAATTGATTCATACATGTCAAGCTATAAGTCCTTCCCAATTTAGGCCAGATCTTACAATCAAGTACAGAAGTCCTCCAACATGCGAGGATCTGCAAATAATCTCTAATATTATAGCTTTTATCTTCTAACTGAACTCCCCTTAAAATTACCAACAAAGATTACATTATATACAAGAGGCTACCAAACAAGTCAGCTTCAGATCCACCATCAATAGAAGGAATGACCAGATCTAGGCCCACACACTTCCCAATGATAGATACCATCATTAAATCTGTGACCAAAATTAATTGCAAGAGTCGGCCTCAACAAGAAACTAAAACAAACAACTTGGTAAGCAAGGAGAACCAAGCGCCAGGCAAGCATCACCGAGTGCTAGGGAAATTCACCGAGTGCTAGAGAGATAACCAATCGACACCAGTAAATAAATGAAACTGAGAAACACTGAACCAACTCGGTCAAAGAAGGAACCGAACAACACAGGAAAACACAAACATGTTTTTGGTGACACGGGATTTCCAAGGACCCGAGATGCTCCTACATCAAGAAGATTCTTTAGGCTCTCCAAAATAGATATCGGGAGGTTGAAGTTTGGGATTGGAAAACTATTCAAACTCTATTTGGTCTTCTCATTATGTTGGTTGTTCTTTATGGGCCAGTAGCACTTCATCCTCACAATGGAAGAAAATCAAGGGAATCCAAAAATGTTTGATCACTAGCAAGTTTAAATTCAAAAGCACGGTCCTATATGATATATTACTAAGTGAAATGGGGGCTGCCCCTATTGAGGCACTTGTTATAATGCATCTCATAAGCTATTTAAAAAGAACTAAAAAATGGAAGAAGGTAGATGGCCTAAAGTTGTCTTTAATGATATATTATGCAAAAGTAAAAAAACATGGATGCAACAAAATATAAAGAGGATGAGTAAATGGGAATTCCATTTCAATATGTTTCCCACAAACAACAAAGATATAAATGTCTTCGTTATGGATCAATTTCACAAGAGAAATTGGAGAAATGAGCTTGGAAGGAAGAAAACATATTACATCAATGAGTTCAACCCCGCGTGTGATCAACTTCAAAAAGCGAAAATAGGGGCTAACATTTCTTGGAGAGCTAAAACTCTTATTACCCATCTAAGAGCCAATTCTCATCAACTTTGTTGTGAGATCAGGCGGTGGAAGAGGCCAAAAGAGGCTTGGGAGGAGAGAGTTTTCATGTTTTGCAATTCTGGGATTGTGGAAACTGAACAACACTTTATCTTAGAATGTGATGCATATAAGGATAACACGAAAAATTTTGTTGGTTTTTTATTTGATAAGTCTTGGCACAATCTATTCAGCGATGAGTGCATTGAGAAGTTGGGAGTTCTCATTGTCAACTTGCACAAGAAAAGAACTGAGTTACTAAAATTGGCTTAATTTTGGTAGGTTGTCCCATAGGCTATGTTAGCCTCATAGACGTTAAAAATTATCTATCTATCTATACAGTTGCTGAGGTCGTTATTGTCACCAATATCAAGATGACATCCTTCCACCAAGTTATGGAATCCTATCAAATCCGACCAATAGAAAATTACAAACATCAAGCACTAGCACAGGTGTAATCAAGTTTTTTGCTAGTGCAATTAAGTTTTTTAATAGAATTTCATTGTTAATAAAATATTAAATGTAAGTTTTGGGGAGAAAACAGAGATACTAGTCATAAGAAATTCAAAATTAAAATTTTATTATATCATAAATGTAGATTTATGTTTATGTTATTAGAAATGCAAGAGAGACTTATGTTATTGTGATATTTTTTATATTAGTATTGGAAGACATACAAGCATGGTGGAAAGCATGATTGATAGTTAAGTGTTTTCTGCTTGTTTGAAAAAACCAAAAAACATCTTTCAACATTGTCAATGAATTCTTGTCCTTGATGTTGGATGATCAAAGAATACCCAACTCTAAGGGTTAGAAAGATATAAAGCAGCGAATAGTGTGTGTTGGAAACATTGTAGTCATATTTTTGTCTTTGATATCACAAAGGAAAGTGTTGATCAAGAAAATAATCAATGGTTGAAGAACAAAATTGTTGTAAAAAGCCAAGTGCCAATAATAATTTTCCAAAGTAACTTGGATGAAGAATGAAATCAAAAGAACAAAATGCAAGTTTTTGAGGAATTAAAAGTGTGTATTATTGTAGTCCATTTAAGAAAAGTTTATGGTTGTTCAAGATGCAACTAGACCCCTAGACTTCATATTGGCCTATATCCAAGAAAAGTTTAAATGTATGTTGGTTGACTACCTTTCTTATTAGTGTCCAACAAAACAAGTTTAAATTGATTTTTAATAATGCTAGTTGACTCATACTTTGACACATTTTTTCTTTGTGAAATATTTAAACTAAACCTTTAGAGTTATCATATTTGGCCAATTGCCTTTGGTGTTTATGAAAACAACACATATATACTCAAGATCTAATTGTCTAAGTATGAGTGTGAAAAGTGAGGAGATTATAAGTGAAACAAGGAGCAACAATTATAGTGTGATAAGAGAAATGATTGCCTTAGGACAATAATTATATTTCATAAGACAAAGATAGTGATCAAGCTTAGACATTGAATGGAAAAGTTATATATATTAGGTTATGTGTTAGTTTTAAGAAAAAAAATTAACATGCTTGTGTATGGTGGAAACAAAAATGGACTTAGCTCAATGTTATCAAGAGAAATAGATGGAAAATAAAGGAAAATATTAGTTAGTAATTAGAAGAATGCATGTTTCAGGAAAAATAATAAAGTTTAAATATATTGTTTATATTCTTTAAAACTAAAAGTTTAGTTTTGTGTGTGTGTGTGTGCGCGCGTGTGCTCGCGCATGTGTGCAAGTTTTTTTTAATTTTAATAAAAGAAGTTTTTTTTTTAATGTAGCCTTCAAGAGAAGGGAATATGCAAGCTAATAGTTATAAAAAATAATATATCTATAATTTTAAAAAAGTCTTCCTATGAAGGGAAGACACTTTGTTAAGGGCAAGTAAAATTTCCTCAAATTAAGCATGTATAGACTGGAGATTTTTATTTATTTAAAACCATGAACACGTGGGTTGGAAGAGGGAGCTATGGAAAAGGGGTGAAACTATCTTTTAAATAAGAGGATATATGCAAGTTCTTGAGAGAAGACAAATGGAATAGGACTGAAAGAGGCAATTAGGGGAGAAAAGTATCAAATTTGTATAGGGGTGGCACCTATATTGTTTGAGGGCAGTGATTTGCACTAGAGGGATTTTGCAGTCACAATGAGAGCCAAGGTATTTTCAGCCATCATTTTTTATGTATTTAATTTCCAATGGTTGTTCTAGATGCAGTACAGTTGAAATTTAAGGATTGTACCTCACTAGCTATCTTAAAATCATTTTTATTTATGCCTTATGTTTACAAGGAATAAATATAGAAATAAAAATAAAAAGAAGATTAGTTTAATATTTCTCTCAATTATTAATTACTGTGTTTATAAATATAGAAGAAACCTTTAAAGGTAAATATTTAGTGTTTTTGCAGATGTTCATGTTTGTTTTATACTATTAAGAAGCCAAAAAAAAGGGGTCTGATCCATTACAAAAGTAGGACCCAACAGATTGTCAAGCCACCAATAGCACTTAGTCAGCACAAAAGGTACTAAGTACAAAACTACCAACACTAAACACAAAGGAAGATGCCCAAAAAGAAGGGTCAAACTCACACTGCAAGAGAAGAAGGGTGAGAGTTCTCTCTACGCCTTCGAATAACTTTCCATGCGATACTATCCTTAGGTTCCCCAACAAAAAAGACTATGATAGGGAAGTTGTCAACACAATGATCAAAATGTTGTAGAAGTTGAGCATCGCCAGTAGAACCATGGTGCAAGACATCAATAGAAGAGGGAGGAAAAGTGCCCTCCAGGCTAGAGCGCAATGCACCAGAAGAATTGGGGGCATCAACTAGGAAAGTAGTAGGAGGAAGATTTGGAATATCAGAAAAAGCATGTCCACGATCAATAGCAGAGGCCTAGACACGATCAACAACAAGGGTCTCCTCAAGCTTTTCTACATGAGCATCTTCGTCAACATCTTGCAAGCCTTTAGAAGAGGACTTTGAGAGGGAGTCATCATTACAGATAGTTAAATGGTCTTTTCTATAGCCTTCCACCAAGAAGAAGAACCTTTGCGGTGCAGAAGAGAACAGGCCAAAACCATGTGACCAGTAGAGAAGAAACACCAACAGTGGAAGGGGAGGGCCTCATAATCCAGCATTTGTGTCCATAGTGGATCCCCAACCATGAGCGCCACATCCCTAGGGAGTGGATCATGTATTCATATTAGGAATAATAAAATATATGAGCAAATTTTATACGCTTTCCTTATAAAATACAATATGCAAGTGTATTTATTTAGATTTACAAATGGCATCTTAGAGTTAAAAACATGGAAATGTTATAAATATCTGATGTTCTAGATAGATTAAAAAAAAAGTTCTAAATTTTATTACTAAATTAGAGTTGGAAAGGAATATGGGGATCTAAATCTAGCAGGATATGAAAATTATGCTAAAATACTTGGTCGGAAGCAAGAATATAAATGTACATGATAGATTCTCTCTTAGAGAAATTTAGTATGTATATAAAGGTAGACATTATAATGTTGGAAACTACAATTGAAACAATTCTTATATTTTCATTGATGTCAAATCTTAACTAGTGAGATAATTGCTATCTAGTAAAGTATCATATTTTTTGATTGATGAAGAGGATTTAAAAAGAGGAGATAACAAGAAGACCTAGTGAAAGGTTGAGTTATGAGAAACTAAAATGAGTACTTGATTAGTAGGCACAATGGAAAGGTAATGTGTTTTTAAATCTATAACACTAAGTGAAGAAGTTAGTTTTTTTGAAGCTTCAAAGAAATGAAGAAAGAAAGTCTGAAAGCTTAGGCTTAACCGAGCAAAAGAGCATAAGATTAATAAATTTTAGTGTAAGTCGAGTGATGCTAGTGTTGATCGAGCGCCAGTATAAGTCGAGAAAATTTAGTGTCGATCGAGCATTAATAATTACTAAGTATCAGAGATTTAATCAATCGAAGAGATTAATTACTGAGAAGAATAGTTTTAGCGATGAACTAGTTATCCAATCAAGACCGAGCAGAAGAACATAGTGATGATCAAGTGATAGTATTTTACAGTTTATGAAAGAATTGAGATTCCCAACCGACATAGTTGAATTCTTGGAATATGTAAAACATGTTGAAGATAAGAATGAATGACCTCAAATATTTAATGCATGGTAAACCATTTTCTTATGGACTCGAGAAGTTTTGACAAGTATATAGAAGGATAAGGAGGAGAATGAAATATTGGAAGGATTCGATGAATCTGACCTAAACCTAAGATCTATGGAGATGATTAAGAGGCAAAAGATTAAGCTACCTAATCAAGAAGGTATAAGGATGACCTAATTATAGGTTATGCAAAGAGAGAGGTTGATTCTATTGATTGGCGAACCTAAGAAGAAGGCTGAGAAGAGTTGTGAAGAGTTGAATAGAGTTGTGGTTATTGCTTGAAGGATTTCCAAGCAGATCAGAGATGAAGATGAAAATGAAGGTTAGTCAGTAGATCAACATATGAGCTACATTGGATCTGTATTTGTAAAGTGAGTTGTATGTATTAGATCAAACCTATTGTTACTTTCTAACCATTGTATCAATCAAAATCCTTTAATCAAGGTTGACCTAACAGTCATTTGTAAATCCTTTAATCAAGGTGACATTCTAATGGGATGTTCTTAAGCCCTCTAACAAGGCCACTCCTAACATGGTGATTAAATCCTTTCATAGGGTCACACCTAGTAGTGTGTATTGTAATCTTTATCAGGGTTGGCTCCTCACAGAGCTCACTTTAGAAGAGTGAAAATTTGGTAGCATGTTACTGGTGGTTTTTTCCAAATTGGGTTTCTACGTTAAATCTTGGTGTCATATGATGAAGGGTGCTCCCCTTAATACCACAAACACATAATAGAAATAGAAAAACAACAACAATATGCAAGAACAAAAAAATGGCTTCTTATTATCTCCACAAATGTGGAATTACAAACTTTCAGAATTACAATATGCAAAGCCACATGGGCATTCCCTTACAATATTTTATAGGACAAAGCCTCAAATTATTACCCAGATCTGCTACCCAGAACTATTCTGAACTGCCCTAAGACAACACTACAGACCTTTCTTATATAGGCAATTTCTACCGCCCGAGAAGGTTCTCGAAATTTAGCCCTTTAGGCCGACTAAACATAGAATTATTTATTTTTCACAATTATTACAATAGGGTCAGCTCAAAAGAAATACAAAATATGATTTTAGGTAACCCAACTTCCAGAGGCCATAACTTTTTAACCGTACCTCCATTTTTCTATTGTAACCACTTTTTAGAAATGTCATGACGAGATCTACAGCGCCTGAGACGCGCTAGTGCCAGTCAGCTAGGGGTCAGTCACGATCCGGAGCCTCTAAGACCTTCAAAATTGACCTAAAATATTTCGTACCCAAAAACCTCAATAACTTCACCAATACTGATGATGTGGTGATGAAACTCAACTAGTAGGCTGAAATGACTGAGATGAACCTCCAACTATGAAATCAAAACATTCTGAGATCATATGACCAACTTACTAAAAATAGTAAGTTTCCATAAATAGCAGCTCTGCACAAGATAGCCCTTATTGAAAAGCAAATAGAAATATTTTTGGGTGATGCAAGATTGCTCTTACACCTAGGATGCTCCTGCATCAGACACCCAAGGTAATTTGAGAAGTGACCCTGTCATGACTCAAGTGTGCAAAGGAAAACCAAGACGGTTAACCTCCTCCTTCGCTAGCCATGATGAATCTTCAATAGGTCATCTTTTCCATTTGACCAAATACTCTTTATATGTCTTGTTCCTTGTGCTTCTGCCAACATGACTATCTAGTATGTCTTCAATCTCCTTGATATCTAAACTGGTTGTTGGAATACTCCACTATGTTGCTGTAACCTCATCTTCAACACCTCCTTCATGATACTCTGTTAGATCTGAAACATTAAATATTGGTGAAATATTCAACTTAGTAGGCAACTCAACCTCATATGCATTTCCTGAATCATGCTTCTTTAGTATCTTACATGGCCCAAACTTCTTCATTTTCAGCTTCTTATATGTACCAACCGGAAATCGCTCCTTTCGCAAATGAACCATGACTTCATCCCCAACTTGAAATTCCTTATGCCTCCTTTTCTCATCTGCCTTAGCTTTATACTACACATTCATCTTGGTAATATGCTTTCTCACCTCCTCATGGATGTTCTTCAAATATTCTGCAAAATCCTCAGCTTCAGCACTACTTATTTCTCATTTATCTATCTTCCTCAACTCAGATACATTTCTGGGACTACTTCCATATACAATCTGTGGATGATGTGATGAACTAAACTTCAAATCTATCTTCAACTCTTCACTTTCTGCTAGTGACATTCTATGTGCTGCCTTATTTGGCAAATTGGCTCCTGGAATCAAGTCCATCTGATGACTGATCTTTCTTACTGGTGGTAATCCATCAAACACATTATCAGATACAATATCCTGAAACTCATTCAATAATTATGCAACTTCTACAGGTACATCTTCTACTTCCTCTTTCCCAACCTTTAGAATTAAGGTAAAACACATATGCTCATGCCGCATACCATCTAAGAAATTTTCTCTATCAACAAAAGTTATTCTTGCATTACCACATACCTTTTCTTCTATTTCCTTCAATGGTTTTAGCTTATGTCGCACTCCATCCTTTGTCAGGGAATAAGTATTCACACGACCATCATGTACAGCACATCTGTCAAACTGCCAAGGTCTACCCAACAACATATGACATGCATCCATAGATATGATATCACACAGTACCTCATCTTGGTACCCACCGATCTTGAACTTCACTAGGCACTGTTCACTAACCATGACCTTGTGGTCATCCTACACCCAGGCAACCCAATATGGATGTGGATGTTTCTACCTCTTGAGCTTCAACTTTGTCACCATCTCTTCTGACACCAAATTATCAGTACTACCACTATCAATAATCACATCACAACACTTACCCTCACACTTGCACCTGGTGCGAAACAGGCTTCTTCTTTGCTCAGGTTCATTTTCACCACTCAACAGGACTCTTCTATTAATCAGCATTTCTCCTCTTTCAGCATCTTTAGAATGTGATGATCTGGCATCTTCATCTACATATGCAACTTTGGCCTAGCCTTCATTCCTCCTATCTGTCCTTCCTTGGCATTGAGGACATTCAAATGCCCTATGACCTTCTTCTCCATAATGAAAACATGTTCCATGGAAGCCTCCTCTTCTAGATCCTTGTCCTCTTCCTCTTCCTCTCTGATCTCTATTATTTTGATCACGAAAATGATTGAAATCATCTCCTCTCTGATTCTGACTGTTATTGGCCTCATCCTACTTTTTCGAATCTTCATTTCGATCTCCATATGACCATCCACCAAATCTTCCATCGCGACCTCTTCCACTTTGTCTGATCTCAAACTTCTTGTTCAACTTTTCCTCTACTTTTAGGGCAAACTGGTATGCCTCTTCAATACTATTCATTCGAACCAGATTCAACTCCTCTTGAATGCTCGACCTCAACCCATTAAGGTAATGGGCAACTTTCTCCTTGTCAGCTTCTGCATGGCCTGTTCTGATGAGGATTCGATAGAACTCCTCTGTATACTCCTGAACAGATCTTCCTGCTTGCTTCAAACTTTGCATTTTTCTTAGTAGGTCAAGCTCATAATTAACAGGAATGAACTATTGATTCAATTTATCCACCATTCGTCCCCATCTTGTGATTTTATCCTTTCCTCTTCGATTTCACTCCAATTGAATCTCTTGCCACCAAATCTTCGCATGACCCTTCAGTTTGGCCTTTGCAAACTTGACTCGATCAAGATCCTCAATGTCTTCATATTCAAAATATTCTTCACATTCATTGATCCAGTCGATCAATTCCTCTGGGTTAAGATTCCCTGAAAATGTAGGAACCTCGATCTTAGGTCTTTTCCCGATCTTGGAAATGGCCCGAAAAAGTCTTTCTTCCTCTTGATTCAAAACTTTGACTTCTCCTCCTTGAACTTCTTCTTCGGCTTCATCCTCACTTTCATCTCTGACATTAAGATTCATTCTTCTGCGAATCTCCTCTTGCAATGCTCGCACTTGTCTCTGCAGTTCCCTAACCTTAGGTGTTACAACACCAGCTCTTCCACCACGTTCCCTTCATGGAGGCATTTTTGCGCTTCTCACTGAAACCCTAACCGTGATCTTGGTGCAAACTACCTCACAGTCGGTGATCTATTTACACAGAAACCCTAACTCACGGTCTTGGTGCAAACTACCTCATAGTTGGCAATTTGCTTACACACTCAAGAAATCCTGCTCTGATACCACTTGATGAAGGGTGCTCCCCTTAATACCACAAACACATAATAGAAACAGAGAAACAACAACAATATGCAAGAACAAAAAATTGGCTTCTTATTATCTCCACAAATGTGGAATTACAAACTTTCAGAATTACAATATGCAAAGCCACATGGGCATTCCCTTACAATATTCTATAGGACAAAGCCTTGAATTATTACCCAGATCTGCTACCCAGAACTATTCTAAACTGCCCTAAGACAACACTACAGACCTTTCTTATATAGGCAATTTCTACCGCCTGAGAAGGTTCCAGAAATTTAGTCCTTCAGGCCGACTAAACATAGAATTATTTATTTTTCACAATTACTACAATAGGGTCGGCTCAAAAGAAATACAAAATATGATTTTAGGTAACCCAACTTTCAAAGGCCATAACTTTTTAACCGTAGCTCCATTTTTCTATTGTAACCACTTTTCAGAAATGCCATGACGAGATCTACAGTGCTTGAGACGCGCTAGTGCCAGTCAACCAGGGGTCAGTCACAATTCAAAGCCTCTAAGACCTTCAAAATTGACCTAAAAGATTTTGTACCCAAAAACCTCAATAACTTCACCAATACTGATGATGTGGCGATGAAACTCAACTAGTAGGCTGAAATGACTGAGATGAACCTCCAACTGTGAAATCAAAACATTCTGAGATCATATGACCAACTTACTAAAATAGTAAGTTTCCATAAATAGCAGCTCTGCACAAGATAGCCCTTATTGAAAAGCAAACAAAAATATTTTTGGGTGATGCAAGATTGCTCTTACACCCAGGATGCTCCTGCATCATCATACTTGTGTGAATGTTATTTGATGTGTTTTATAGTTAAGATTTTTATATTCTGCAAGTTGATTACTTTTGAATAGTGGACTGCAAGTTTATGTTACTAAATATATTTTATAGAGACCGAGTGAATAGTTGAATAGATCTAAGTTGGTTGAAGGGTTTAAAAGTTCAATTGGTACATCTGGACCTAAGGATAACTGATTTACCCCCCTCATAGTTATTCTAAAATCATTCTGACAATTGGTATCAGAGCTTGTGATTCTTGTAAGAAAAATTTTGAAGGTACTTGAAGCTAAAGATCAAGATGTACAATAAAGTGTTACCAAAGCTAAACACAGAGAACTTCCCTGCATGGAAAATTTTGATGAAGTTACACCTAGCTAGAATTAGTGATGCAAAATAATACTATGTGGAACATGAATATATAATAGTACCAACACCTTTGGTAGCCCAGTAGATGAAGGAAAAGAAAGAACACAATCAGGCAATGTTGGCGATTGCATCAGCCATAAGTTATCCTAAATTTGAAGACATCAAGGACTATACCAATACAAAGAAAATGTGGGACACACTAATAGCTATCTATGGTGGAGATGCAAACTTTTTAAGATTCAAATCTGAAAGCTTGAGAGGTAATTTTGATGAAATGAGAATGTTAGAAGGTGAAACTATTGTTCAATATTTTGCCAAAGTTAAAGAGGTAGTGAATTCTAGTAGAGGAGATAATGGAAATATCGATGATGAAACTATTATTAGAAAAAAATTTGAGAACCATACTTCCTATTTATGCAATTAGATTTTTTGCAATACAAGAACTAAGATGTGCTCCTGGTAACAACTTAACTTTGGAAGGTCTTGTTGGTTGACTTACTGCTTTTGAATTGTCAAATTTTGATAATTTCACTACTCATAATATTGAATCTGCATTCAAATCTCAATTGGTTCTTCAAAAGTCTAAGAAAGAAAAATAAATATGTGTGAGCAGTGACAGTGACACTTCTGATGATGATCTTGATGATCTTGAGGCACTCATGGCTAGAAGACTACTGAGAGGAAAAGAAAAATTCAAAGGTAAACTTCCTATAATCTATTTCTCATGTAATAAAATTGGTCATATTGCCACAAAATACCTTGATAGAAATGACAAGGATGAGAGAAGGGAAATCAAGTACAAAGACAAAAGGGATGACAAATATTAAAAAATATATAAGGACTACAAGGATAAAGCTAATAAGTCTTGTTATATTGCTGAAGGATAAACTGATAGTAAATCTGATGAGTCTAATGATTATGATGTAGAAGTTGTTTATGTTGTTATGAAAGATGAATATGATGAAGATGAGAAAACTACACTTATTTCATATGTGAGTAAAGGTGATAGATGGATAATTGATAGTGGTTGCTCACATCACATGACTGGTGATAAGAGTAAGTTTGAAACCTTAAATCATTACAAAGGTAGTAGTGTTAAGTTTGGTAATGATGCACCATGTCTTGTGAAAGGAAAATGATCAATAAGATTGACTGATAAGATCAAATGTGACAATGCTTATTGGGTTAAAGGTCTTAACTATAATTTTTTGATTGGTAAACATTAAATAGTTCTAGTTATCAAGTTGAATTCCATCACAAAAAGGATAAGATATTTGATGCCACTGGTGAACTAATTGGAAGTGGAGAACAGACAAGAGGTAATTTATTCTATCTAGACCTATCCGATGAGACATGTTTGTTTGCACAATTTGATGATGTATGGTTATGGCATAAGAGGTTTTGTCATGTGAAATTTGATAATTTGGTAAGCATTAGTAAGATGAAAAGAGTAAGAGGATTACCAAGATTGAAGAAACTTGATAATGTGATGTGTAAACAATGTCCATTGGAAAAAATGAAAAAGTCTACTTTCAAGAGCAAAACATATACTTCTGATGATATTCTGGAATTGGTTCATACTGACCTTTGTGGACCTATTGGAGTGCAAAGTTACTATGGTGATGAATATTTCATTATGTTTTTTGATGATTATTGTAGAATGATGATTGTGATGTTTCTTAACAAAAAATTTGATGCTTTTCAGTTGTTTAAGTGGTATTTGGAAAAATTTGAGAAAGAAACAGGTAAGAGCTTGAAATGTCTGAGATCTGACAGAGGAGAAGAGTTTATATCTAATGATTTCAACATATTTTGAAATGGTAGAGGAATTAAGAGACAAATTTCTATACCAAGGACCCCTCCATAGAATGGTATAGCAAAGAGAAGAAATAGATCAATCATGGATTGTGCTAGAACACTGATGATAGAGAAAAATGTTGCACAAAAATATTGGAGACAAGATGTAAGTACAACTATTTATACTTTGAATCGATTACAAGGTAAGAAAGGTATAAATGCTACACCTTGAGAGTTATGGCATGGTTATGCACCTAATGTGAAATACTTTAAAGTATTTGGAAGAAAATGTTATATACTGAAGGATAATAGGAATGGAAAACTTGATGCTAAAAGTGATGAAGGCATATTTCTAGGTTATTCCACTAAGAGCAAAGCTTATAAGTGTTTGAATTCTAACACTAACAAAGTTGTGGAAAGTGCAAATGTTAGAGTTGATGAATATGGAGAAAAAAATAAAATTGAATGCAAGAAGGAACCTAAAGATTATAGATCATTTGTATACATTGAAGAAGGAGAGGCCAAAAATTCATTTGAAACAGAGAATGTAGTTGTCGAGCAACAACAAGATCCTGTCAAGTCACATCAAGAAGATGTAAAGCAACAAGAGGAAAATGTCGAGCAATTAGAAGAGGAAGCCAAAATACAAAATGAAATTGAAATGGATTTACAAGATGAACTTGAAGATCAACAAGAAGAAGAAAGAAGACTAGGGCCTACATTAGCATAGTATGTGAGAAGACATCATAAGCCACATCAAATTATTGGAGCAAAAGATACATGAGTCATGAAAAGAAGTAAGTTGAAAAACCAAAAATGCTTATTATGTGAATTTGAGCCTAAAACACTAAAAGATTCTTTGGAGAATGAAGATTGGATTCAAGCCATGAATGAGGAAATTTAGAAAATAGAAAAGAACAAAATCTGGACACTAGTACCTAGACCAGAGGATAAGAATGTTATTAGAATAAAGTGGGTGTTCAGAAATAAGCTAAATGAACATGGAGAAGTCACAAGGAACAAAGATAGATTGGTATGCAAAAGATATGCACAGGAAGAAGGCATTGACTATGGGGAGACATTTTACCCAGTTGCTAGATTGGAAGGAGTTAGAACTCTACTTGCATATGCAGCTTACAAAGGATTCAAAGTGTATCAAATGGATGTCAAATCTATATTTTTAGATGGAATAATGGAAGAAGAAGTATACATTGAATAGCTAGAAGGATTTGTTGATCCGAGAAAGAAGATCATGGTTTGTAAGCTACACAAAACACTATATAGATTTAAACAAGCCCCTAGAGCATGGTATGAGAGATTGCATAATAAATTGGTCAAGATTGGATTTGTAAGAACTAATGACAACAACAATCTGTACTTGAAGATTGAAAAATGTAAAGGGATATTGTTAGCCAAAATATTTGTTGATGATATCATATTTGGAGGACAAGATGCACTATGCCAAACATTTGCAAATGAGATGCAAATTGAATTTGAGATGTTTATGTTTGGAGAGAACAAATCCTTTTTTGGTTTGTAAGTTTGTCAGATGAAGAAAGGTATCTACATTACACAATCTAAGTATAACAAGGGGATACTAAAAATTTTTGGCATGGAGGACTCTAGACCAGTAAGTACACCTATGACTATTGGATAGAAACTATCAAAGAATGATGATACAACTGAAGTGAATCAAACCTTGTACATGTCAATAATTGGAAAGGTACAATATGTTGTTCACATCAAACCAGATATTGCATTAGCAGTTGGGATTATTGCAATATTTTCAGCCAATCCTAAGGAGAATCACATGATGGCAATGAAAAGGATACTAGGATATCTAAAAGGAATAGAGGATTATGGACTGTATTACAAGAAAAATGACAAGTTTGAACTAAATTTTTTTACTGATGCAGATTGCATAGGAAATGTGGATGATAGAAAGAGTACAAGTGGTGGTGCATTATTTTTATGAAAGAGATTAGTCTCATGGACAAGCAAAAAACAAAATTTCATTTCCCAATCTATAACAAAAGCTGAATATGTAGCAACAAGTGTTAATTGTTCAAACATAGTGTGGATCAAGCAATTGTTGAAAGGTATGAAGGAAGAAATCACCAAGCTAATTGTTATTTTATGTGATAACACAAGTGCTATCAATATATCAAAGAACCATGTGATGCACACTAAGACTAAGCATACTACTATCAAGTATCATTACTTGAAAGAGCTAGTTCGAGACAAGGAAGTGAGATTGGAGTATATGAATACAAATCAATAGTTAGTAGATATATTCACTAAAGATTTACCTAAGGAAGCTTATGAGTATCTAAGAGGTAAATTAGGGGTGATTCCCCTAACTGAGACTACCTAGAATCATATAGGAGTATTGCATCAAATGTATTACTTAGAATATATGACAAATTGATGCAAGGAGGTCACACTTTAGAAGTTTCCTAAAGTTGTGAAGAGTAAAGCACAAGATGTTGATTAGTCATAAGCAAGATGAGAGAGGGAATATATAGTTTAGAGAGCTAACATGAAGATATCTACATGATGAAGATGAATGAGCAAGTTGAAAGTGTCTTTGGCATTTTTGTCAAAGAGGGAGAGATTTAGCAAACTTGAGGAAGAGATTTAGTAGAAGTTACCATAAATAAGATGAGAGATTCAGTAAAATGGATGCACAGACAAAGAGGGAGAAATTTATCCAAGATGAAGCTAATATTTGGATGAGAATCATAATGAATCTAAGGACATTAATAAAGATCATAACACAAAGAGAGTTGATAGAAGTTGCTTCATTACATATTTTTTGAATTGTATAGTAACTATGCATATGGAGTTTATGGTGTTGCATGTGGTGTTGCCATCAATGCCAAAGAGGCAGATTGTTGGAAATTACAATTGAAACAATTGTTATATTTTCATTGATGTCAAATCTTAACTAGTGAGATAGTTTCTATGTAGTAAAGTACCATATATTTTGATTGATGAAGAGGATTTGAAAAGAGGAGATAACAAGAAGACCTAGTGAAAGGTTGAGTTATGAGAAACTAAAATGGGTACTTGATTAATTGGCACATTGGAAAGGTAATGTGTTGTTTATCTATCACTAAGTGAAGAAGTCAATTGTTTTGAAGCTTAGAAGAAATGAGGAAAGAAAGTCTGAAAGCTTAAGCTTAACCAAGAAAAAGAGCAGAAGATTAAGAAATTTTAGTGTAAGCCAGGTCACGCTAGTGTTGACCGAGCGCTGGTATAAGTCGAGCAAATTTAGTGTCGACTGAGCATCAATAATTACTGAGTATTAGAGAATTAACCAAGCAGAGATAGTAATTGCTAAGAAGAATAATTTTAGCGATGACTGAGATATCCAGTGAAGACCGAGTAGAAGAACACAATGATGACTGAGTGACATTATTTTATAGTTTATGAAAGAATTGAGATTCCCAGCTGACATAGTTGAATTCTTGGAGTATGTAAAACATGTTGAAGATAAGGATGAATGACCTGGAACATTTAATGCATGGTAAACCATTTCTTATGGATTCAAGGAGAATTTTTGAGAATTATCTAGAAGGATAAGGAGGAGAATGAAGTATTGGAAGGATTTTGTATACACTTAAAATTGGCTTGATAAATTAATTAAATATTTATTATTTAATTAATATTTATTTCCTTTATTATTAAAAAAATTATTTAATTTATTTAGTACATTCACTTTATCTTATTTTTCTTATCCTAAGTCCTTTAAATTAGTCTTATTAAAGTGATTTAATGAATTAGTCAATTACACAATCACTATATGACTAAGTCTTTTAGTCCATCTCATAGACCTAGTCACTTGACACATCACCTTGGCTAAAATAATTAATTTTTATTAATTATTAATAATTCATTATTCTCACAAACACATGTCCTATTCTTAAGGGCTATGTGGCCTCATAAGACTTGGTCTCATGACCACATGTCTTCTTCCAAACTTGGTCAAGAACACATTCCCTATTCCTAAGGAGCTTCTCAAGCCACCTCAAGGAGTCAAATTAAATATGACTCATGGGACACTTATGCCAAGATTCCTTATGGATAAAATGTCCTCCCATCTTCTTCTCAAGGGTCTTTGTGAGATACTTGACATGTGTCTTTATCCTCCACCTTTAACTACTCTTTGTCAATGTAGGAGGAACATCCTTCCAAATTCTCCTCTCACATTCCAACTACATCTCCATTTCTCTCAACCCCTTCAACCAAGTCAATTTCAACCCTAGGATTCTCCACCATTCAATCTCCACCTTAGGATCTTGCCACCTAGGCTTGAGTCCTCCAAAAACGTATAAAAGGAACCTTCCTCTTCCTTTGAGAACCTAATAGCAATATCAATAGAGATTTCAAGCATTCAAGAAATCAATCCATTTTAGTATTATCTTAAGCATTTGTACATCATTTCCATTTATCAAGTTTGCATTCACCATCATAGAATAAGGCAATCTAGATTTAGGCTAGTTTTGCATACACATCATCAAAATATTCACACTTTAGAAGCATCTTGGGCAAAGGAGCACATTTGGAAATCTGAGAGCTCACCAAATTCAAGAAATCAAGGCTAGGAGGCTAATGGAGACAAGCTACATGGGTAAGTGAAGGTAAAACTTCTTTGTTTTGATTTCATTTAAATCTTTGTAATCTTCATTGTGGTGCATTTTAGATTGATTTAGTACCTTAATTTAGTTAGTATTTTATTTCTAGGATTAGATATTTAATTTACATACATTTTTTGCACCCACCATGGGGCAACCCACGAAATTTTAACAACTCAATTTTTAGTTTTCTGTGTGCAACATCTATAGGTTTCTTTCTGCGCATCCATACCTGATTCCTATGCATATATCCATTTTATCTGCACATCTATTTCCAGCACATCAATCATCACTTTATGTTCTATCTTTCTATATTTTTGTGCATTTGTCTTATATTTTTGCACTTTCATCCCATTCGACTATGCATCAATTTTTTTTGTGCATCCATTTTGTCTTTCTGTGCATCTATTCTCTGCAACGATGCATCCATAGTTCCTGCTCATTTATTGTCTATTTCCACGCTTCTGTATACTATAGTTGTGCATTCATCTAGATTCTATTTAATTTTACATTTTATATTATTTTTTATTTTGACTAACAAATTAACAATCTTCTGGTTGTCTTTGTTACTCGATTAGGTTATTTTGCAGGACGTATTTTTGAAGACCCCTTAAAATTAATGATAATCTTCTTATAGGTTCCTTTGAAGAAAAAAGGGGATTTGTAAAAGAGACTATAATCTATTTTGGGTTTTAAAATACGACATGCTTTCAAATTTCATGTGTCTTCTTTAGAATAGATTTATCTATTTGATGTGTATTTTCTTTTAAAGCACTTGTGTAGTCCCAAAATTATAACAATGTATCCTCTCCCCTCATTTTTGTAGATCTTGGGTGTAAGAGAAATTGTTATAATTTTTAAAGGGTGATCTTTGGTTGGAAAAGAGGTACTCACCCCAAGGAATGACCCAATTGGTAATAGGATAAAGCCAAGCCCTTCCAAACTGGTATATAAAAAATATCATTGTGATTAGTCTCACAATAAACATGTGTGAATTTTTTATGGAAACCAAATTCTCCTCTAGTACTCGTGTGGTGCGTTAAAGTCCATACATTGCTAAGGTGAAAATATTGCTTTGAAAGGATTGGGAGAGTCTCCTTAATTGGGAATATGGATTGATCATAGCCATCTGAATGGATGTCCTTACTAAAAGCTTTTATCTAGTTTCCAAAAACCTTCTATTTGTTGTATCAAGGGGCCACCAAAGCCTATGAAGACACCCCACATTACTCATGGTTCATAGTAGATATAGCGGTTCTTTGGGAACTAATGACCCATTGAATTCAAAATTTGGTGTGTCAGAGAAGTTAGTCCACTGTAAGGAGGATCTGTACCTCCAAGTTCCTAGGCTATCCACTTTGGATATGCGTGGCTAGATTTTATCCAAGTGGGGATTTAGCAGATATTGTCCTTTCTAACCTTAAGATTTGTAAGTGTGTTTGTGCATTCATTTTAGAATAATTTAGCAATTAATCATCTCTATCTTGCATGTGTGTGTTTATGCATTTTCTGTGCCAAAAAATAATCATCAAAAATAGTAGTAAAAAAGTCAAAACTTTTCTGAATTTTCCAAACAAAACTACAAAAAACTAGAGCTGCACATTTGTTATACTTTGTTGCACATTTGATCAACTGCACTATGCATTCATCACTGTCACTGCACATACATTAAAATCTATTGTGCATATGTTAAATTATGATGTGTATACATAAAATTGTCGTACGCATTCATCACAGAGGCCTGTTGTATGGACCTTATCATTTTCAAACATACTTTTTTCAATACCCATTTTTGTCCTCTTTGTAATTCTGGAAAAACATTCGATCTATACAAAACTTTGATACCTAGTTTGACCTTTTTTTCTCAAAATTCATCATCATTTGATTCATCCATAGCCCTCAAAATCACCATTTAGTGTTGATATCTACTACTTTGAGCATCAGATTTATCTTTGTGAGTTTCCTATCAGGATTTATCATCCTTACCCAATAGATTGCTTAGATTTTTATCTCTTGATTGTCTTTTTCATATCATAGTGAGATCCATACCTCCTATAGATTTAGACTATCAACTCATCTCAACACTTTAGGGTCTCTTTCTACATCTATCTTTCTAAAACATATCCATTTGTTCGTCAAAAATTTCATCACATCATCATCTTTCACCTTTTTATGGTTCAAACTCAATCTCAAAAACTCAACAAACCTATCAATCCAAAATCAATAGACAAGGTGGTAGGAACTAGTAGTGGTGAAAATCCTTGGCCAAAATTTTCTAAGAAAGACACAATTTTTACAACTGAGGAAGAACCAACAAATGAAGAATTGAGAGAATACATGCAAGATCCTAGGTTCCACAAGGTCATGGAAAGAATTTTAAACATGGATAAAGAAAAATACTTCCTCATGCTTTCTCAACAAGGAGTTAGACTACCCACTGATTTTGATGTCTCTACTCTCAAAGAACCCCCTATGACAAATGATGAAGAAAGAACTAATAGTTCTCAAGAGAGACATGCTCATGCAACTATGGAAGACAAACAACATAGTGCTTCCCATAACACTCAAGGATCTACATTATCTTTGGACCCTATTTTACAAAAAATCTAGATACTTAAACAACAAATTCGTGACATTCAAACTGGATCTTCAACCAAGAAATATTCCTTAGATGATATAAGTCCTTATCCTTTTGACAAGCATTTAGAAATGATTCCATTCCCTCCTCATTTTGAGGTGCCTAAGTTTGATAAATACAAAGGGAATTCAAATCCACAAGACCATATACGTGAGTTTTGTGTTGCTTGTATTGAAGTCACTCACAATGACACTTATCTTATGTGATTATTTCCATGTATTTTAGGAGGACAAGCCATGCAATGGTTCTCCAAATTACCCCCACACATCAAATCATTCAATGAACTTATTGACAAATTTGTGACTCATTATTCATATAACATCAAACATGAGGTCACCATGCTTGATCTTTGCAATGCACAACAAAAGAATGGAGAACCTTTCCTTACTTTTTTGCAAAGATGGCATCAATTATTTGCCAAATATCTACAAACAATTCCCAAACAAGAAAAGATGGATATCTTTGTGCATAACCTTACACCAGAAATGAGTTAATTTCAATATCCTCCAAGTTTTAACAAATTCATTGAAAATGGAGTCAAAATTGAGGAAGCTATGGTTAGAAAAGGTGAGATTAAACTTTACACTAAAGATAATGTTGGATCTTCAAGTTTGAATCCCAATAACAACAACAATGACAAATTGAAATTATGGAACAAAAACAAGAACATTGTTAATGATGGGATTGTTGATAACTAACATGTTAAACCAACACAACCTGTCTTAATCTCACAAGAAAAGCCAATTCTATTCAACCTACTCATAGTAATCAAACTGCAACACAAAATACCAGCAATAATTTGTCAAATTCAAGATTACCTTTTATGCCACGTAGAAGAACTTTTACTCCTTTAGGTGAGTTTCTTGAATCTGCACTAAGGAAATTGATCACAAAGAAACTTATTGTACTTCCTAAAATCAGAGACTATGAACCTAGGGTGAAACCTTCTTGGTGGAATGATAATGATTATTTCAAATTTCATAGAGGAAAAGGTCATAAAACCAATTATTTTCAAAGACTTAAACATGTGATACAAGACTTGATAGAAAGTGGTGAAATAATTGTTGATGGACATACCTCAAATGAGTCACACATGACTTTCAAAGATCCACTTTCCAAACATGAGAAAGAAGTTCTTCCAATACTAAGGGTGATAATAAAGCCAACTACGATACCACATCCTATAAGTATGTTAACCAAATCTCAGAATGTCATCCTTCTCAGTATTATGCCAATGTGATTACTATCAAAGAAAAGTCTGAGAGCCACCCTATTAATGTCACAACTTGAGCCTAATCCAAGGTTACTTTGCAAGGTGTCCCATCCAAACCTACCACCTCGCAAAACAAGTCTATCTATGTTCCAAAGTCTACACCAAATGTGTCAAATCAATATAATCTTTTGGGTCAATTGAATAAAACACCTGCCCAAATATCTATATTAGAGCTTTTGCATTTATCATCATCTCATAAAGATATTCTTGAAAAAGATCTACTAGAAACTCATGTCCCTACAAATCTAGATCAAGCCCAATTCCAAGCTATGGTGGGACATTTGACCACTCCACATTACCTATCTTTTACTGAACATGATGATCTAGCCATTAATCAACCACATAATTCTCCACTCCATATAGAATTCCTTATCCAAAATCATAAAACCAAATGAGTTCTAATAGATGGAGGAGCTAGCTTGAATATATGCATTTTGAAACTAGTCCTTGCATTGGGATTTTCTGAAAATGTTGTAGATCCAAAGAAGAAAATCACAATCAAAGATTATGATGAAGAGGAGAGGTTATCCAAGGGATCCGTGGTTCTACCTATCAGAGTAGATCATGTAGTCAAAGATGTTCTTTGTCAAGTTCTTGATATGGAACTTGCATATAACATTCTTTTGGGATGACCCTAGATTCATTCTATGCAAGTTGTACCATCAACTTATCATTAGTGTCTAAAATTTCCCTACAATGGTCAAGAAATAAATATCAAAGGAGATCCCAATCCTTTTCAATATTGTAACACTATGGAGATAACACCTGAATCTTTGGCACCTTACAATCATGCTAGATCTTCTGCAACAACACCCATTGATCCAACCAATGTGGCATCAACATCTAAAACCAGCAGTAGTAAAATAGACATAAAAGAACAAAGTATGGGAGAATACACTTTGGGTCAAACATTTTGTATTCATAAGATTACCCTTATCTCCTAAGTCATATGGGAAATCCTTGATTATCAAAAAATAATCAAAAGCTCCTTCTACAACTATTTATGACAAATTTATAAGTGGGAGAACTATATCAAAAGAAGCAACTAAGTGTAATGTTAATCATTTTCTTAATCAACACAAGAATGAGGAAGTTGTAAAGCATGAACATATATCACCTGATGTATATGGGAAAGGATATACTTTGTTACAAAACATGGGCTATCAAGGTAGTGGACCTGTAGGATTATAGAGAGACGGTGTCATAAAACCAATTTTGAAAAATCCAAATTATCAAAGCGATACAAGAGGGTTGGGTTATAAAGGAGAAGGACCAAAGGAACCTAAAGGTAAAGAAAAGATCACATCTCCCAATAAAGTTTCTAAAGCTTCTGAATTAGCATTCTGAAAGGATGACAAGTATGTAGATAAGGAAAAATAGAGGATAGCAACAGAAATCATTGATAGACTTAGGGATAATCAGGGACAAGAGGATGATACTAACTCTAATGATTATGAATCATATTTATTATCTGACTTAATTAAAGAGATGGGAGTTGATGTTGTTCATACCTATAGTGATGCTTACCATGAGGGGGAGAGTTCAAGGACTGAATCACTAGGATTAGTCCCACATAGTACTACTCAAAATAATTGTGAGGAAAGTGAGAATTATCATGTGAGAGATAACTTAAACGAGAGTATGGAAATAGACCTTTTCGATACTGTAATAAATTTTTATCTGTATTGAGCACTAAAGGTTGTCATTAGTATCAAAGGTTATCAATTATATCGGTCGATTACTTATATGAACCCAGTCGGTAAAGGTAAGCATCGTAAACTAGATGGTTAAGTCTTTATACTGAGCATCATACAATTTTACTGAGCATCAAACACCAATACCAAGTGACAGTAAACATCGAGCATCAGTGTAATTAATGAGCAGTATTTACAGTGTTTACCGAGGATCACAGGAAATGACATAGGAATCAAAAATGGCACATCTATCTATGCAAATGGTTACAACATAATCAAAAAATGTTTTACCAAGATCGAAGATCATTTATTATTGTGATATTCATTAATTGCAATGAAGATCTTTTATAAATGTTAGATCTAGCACTAATAAATTTGGCATCGATTTGCGATGGCTATGTGTCGCAATTGTCATAGCCATGTGTTGCAATTGTGACAGTAATAGACGTCGCTATTTTTTAGTTGCAAAATATGACGTCTTTACATTTTCGTCACAATTACGACTCCAATTCGTCACTATGAAGCCCCTTCAATCTGACATCAACACCCTTACAATTCCTTATATTAGCGTTGCAATGGCGACGAACACCCGCACAACTGCGACGGCTTGTCGCATGGTCACATGTGCTTGGGAAGCCGCATGCGATCATGCGATAACCATCGCAAGTGTGACAAATACCCATGCAACTGCGATGGCTTGTCGCATGGTCACATGCGCTTGGGAAGCTGCATGTGATCATGTGATAACCTTCACAAGTGCGATGAATACCCACGCAACTGCGATGACTTGTCACATGGTCGCATGCACTTGGGAAGCCACATGCGATCATGCGATAACCATCACAAGTGTGATGAATACCCGCACAACTGTGACGGCTTGTCACATGGTCGCATGTGCTTGGGAAGCCACATGCGATCATGCGATAACCATCGTAAGTGCAATGAACACCCGAAGCAAATGCGACGGGAGTGGGCATTGCCTATATAGCGCCCCCATCACAATTTGTTGTGTGTGTGTCACAATGGTGATGAATACAAAATAAAATGAAAAAAAAATTTCTAGGACAAATTACCCTATTCTGGGTACAAATTACCCCCATCGCAATTCGCCTATGATTAAAGAGTCTAGTGGAAAGACCGAGTGTTAGTTCTCTTTGACTATGAAGAAAGTCTGTGAAGTTGGAGTTTAGTTGAGAACCTTGTTCTTGAAGAACACTCTGTCCAGTATATGAAATATGACAGAGTGATTTTTTTGAAGAGCCTTTGGAACACTTGAATCTCTATGCCAGGTATATACCAAGATTGGTGAGTGATTGGTTTGTCATGGGAATAGATTTGAAATTGGGAAGGACTGGAACAAAGTAGAAAGTTTGACAAGTGATGAAACTATCAAAGAACATACAGAAAATAAACTGGCACAGTTGGTGGGAAAGGAGGTACCTTGTTTTGCTTGTGGCAACTACATAAACCACAAAAATATGTAAACTTGGAAGTTCAGGTCAAAACATAATGAACAACAATTGAAAACAAGTTAGATGTAATTTTGTACTTGTTGCCCTCTGGAGACATTACAAAACAGCATAATAATAGAGAAAAATGACTTGAGGAACAAATTTTTTTGAAATATCACTGAGCCGCCTTGCCAGGCCAAAATCACAAAGCTGAAGCATGTATAAAAACATACAAGTCATCATTTTGATTATAATACACAAGAAAATCATAGAATTTGTATTAAACTAAAGATATAATTAATGCATATGCAACAGCTAAACACAAATACAATAGAGTAATTACCTTCAGGCGGCCATTTTCATCCAGTAATATATTTGATGGCTTTAGATCACAATATATTACACCTTTTGAATGCAAAAACCTGAATATATTTGATTAACAACATTAAAAAAACTGATTTTAAATAGACCCAAATTGTTGTACATGATGCAAGGTCAGTGTACATTACTATAATGCTTGGACCAAGTCACGTGCAAAGTCATGTATAGAATCCTCTGGGAGCTGGCTATCCTGCATTGAACAAGTTGTAATATCATGTTAGTGTTATTTTGAGTAGAAATAGATTGAGAAAGGTTACATTATTGGTGTGCACCTCTATTTTTAGATATCCCTGCTACACGAAATTAAAGTACATAACAGTGACTAGAAGTCAAAATGAAAAATCCTTATGTCCCTATCATCAATATTCATAAGCTAATTGTGTTTATGAGAACCAATTGTCACCAGTATCTCAGGCTCTAGTTGTTCCCATACTGCATAAGAATATCAACATATGCAAGATTAACTTTTCAGTCCAATGTTTTTTAAGTAGTCCCACTTAAACAAAAGAAGCCATGAGGCTTCCATGTTACACATCTTCTACCAACCTATGGTCCTAATGTTTATTGGTTTGACAAATCTAGCTGACTTACTAACCACAATGAAGCAAAGAAGCCAAACAACATAAAACCTCATTTAGCTCCAAAGATAGGTGTTCAAATAAGCTTATTGTATTAATAATAAATATCAAGAAAAAAGGCTGAATAATTTGTTCATTCAAAACAAAGGATACATCCTAAAATCAATCACCACAATTAGCTTTTGTTTTATATGTAAAATACTGTAGTCAAACCAAGTCTAGACACAAAAATTGTCTGTCAACTAGATAATTGTTCATAAAAAAGGTAGGAGCTAAAGCTATGTTTCCAATTTTTAATGTACTCGAAAATAAAAAATTCTAACTCTAAAAGACACTACAATGCACACCTTCATTGCAAATGTTCTCATTTGTTGTAAATAGACTCTACACATAATACATTAACTATTTTCAGGAGAATAGAATCATAAGAGAATGACAACATGAGATCAAAAGTATGAACCATCTATAAGAGGAAAAAATGTAGACATACAACACAGGTTTTTATCCATACTTGGAGAGAGAAGGAGAGAGGGGGGGAGAATGAAAGGAAGAGGGATAGAATCTGAGAATTTTATCTTCCTTAATCATCAGTCAAATTACATAGCAGTGTATGCATATAGAAACATATGCATTAAGATTAAAAAAAACATCTTTTAGGAAATTATTTAAAACAAATAGAAAATAGATTTGGCATGCCACTCTTGCAGAATCCACTTAAGGGCCACACAGACAAGTGTGTGTGTACACAGAGTCAAATCATACACAAGTTCCTATAAAATTTTATCTTCCTCAAAAAAAAATCATTCAAATAACAAAGTAGTGCAAGCCTATAGTGGATATGCATTTGAATTCTAACATATCATTTGTGGGTAAGCATTCAAGAGAAAGAAAGTGGGGGAAAGCAGAGGAAAAGAATGGATTTAAAATGTCATTCTTGCAGAGACCAGAATCCACTTATGAGTGTGTGTGAGTGTATGTGAATTTGCACACACCTTTGTTTGTTTGTTTTGTTTGATTGGGTCTCTCTCTCTCTCTCTCTCTCTCTCTCACACACACACACACACACATCCAAATATACACAAGCTTCTAGGAATTTTTTTCTTCTTTAAAGATACATCAATCATCACATGGTAGTGTATGCTTATAGCAACATACACATTGAAACTAAAACTTATATGAATTTCAAATGAGACTCTTGCAGCTTCCACATGAGAGAGAGAGAGAGAGAGAGAGAGAGAGAGAGAGAGAGAGAGAGTAGAACACTTCAAACATACTATAAGTATATTATCTAAAATGTTTATATGCCTTATATGAACCTCAGTTGACCAAAAGCAGGAGGCATTAAGACTAAAACATATTCAATTTTCAGTTTTTTGGAAACAATTTAATATCAAACTGCCCTAGTCTTAACACAAAAACATAATTTCATATGTTAAGAAAGGGTTGGTTATTAACAAATAAGATTTACAAAAAATTCTTACCTATAATAATTCTGTACATGATTTTCTTTGTTAAGAAAGAATTGATTACTAAGTAATAGGATCCAAAAAAAATTACTTGTCGTAATAATGTTAGAAGATCCCCCCCCCAACACAATACTCGAGCACAAGCCACAGATGTGTAGAAGTCTCGTACCTAAAAAGGTAAACCTATCAGATGCAAATATAGAGTATATTTGTGCACCATGTTACACTTATGCTCAAATTAAGTTTCAAAATCTTTCCTTTTCTATATGAACAATCTGTATTTCCTTCACTTTAATTAATGTGGAAAAGAACATCTCAATCCATTACAAAACTCACTAATGACTTACAACATGGCAGAGCCGTCACATATGAAACAGTATAGGAATGAAAAGCAGGAGAAATTACTAGACTACAAAAGGACTAGAAATAAGAAACACAACCTATCATCACTAACTCACCATGCATAAAACTTCAGAACATTAGGATGGTCCAAGGAATGAAGAGTCCGCACCTACAAATAGGCTAAAGCTTTTAGAAATAGATTTTAAAATCAAGATGGTATACATCTACACAAACTGGTGCAACACAACTTCAAGTTCAAGTTCATATAAATTAAAGGAATATAAACATCCACTAAGTAAAAAAAAATTGATCATTCCCAATTTTCATGAACAATTCTCTCCTTGAAAAAAAGGCATGTTTATGCATCTGTAATTAGCTTTATGTAAAAAATATAGTTATTCAGAACATTCATCTTCATTTCATAAATCGCTATAGCCTATTTGTCTTGTTCTGCAGAAAAGCCTAGATACTTTTTCAATAGTTGACTTTAAAGCCAAGTTGCTAGTTCTGGTTTAGATCCTGGTTTGGTTTGGTTCAGGGGTGGATTTGAGGATCCAGCAAAACCAAGTTGAGTTCAGGTTTGTCTGTACTAAAAAACTATGAAAATCTAAGAAAATAAATATCAACCTAAAAATAGGAATTAGATATAGAAAATTATATATAAATTTAATTATAACATAAATAACTGTGTTACATTGTAAATATATTACAGTTAAAGTAAGCTTTTGGTATCATTGGTACCATTATTGCTAACACAGAGTTAATAGACTATAACAAAAATAGGAGGGTACATTGCTAATATTACCCTTCCCACCTATGAACTGTAGAAGTCCATGCCATCACCTCTGCATATTGGCAAAAGGGGTTTATCCAACCTGAATGGTTGCTAGCTAAATGGTAATATAGTAATCAATGGGCTTTTGACAACCCTAGAAGGATTCTCAAAGAAAAGATATCACCATAGCAAGGAGCTTTGCAACAACATGAAGCTTCTTGTGCTCTCCAACAGAAGCCTCCACAACCTTATGTTACTCAATAACCATTTTATATCGATAGATCTCCATTGTACCACAATAGTAGACTACATTGTAGCAGAACAAAGAACACTGGGCACAGACAGACCTTACAAACTACCAAAAAATGCATAAACTACCACAAGTTTGCTGCAAAATTCATCAAATGTCATTGGATTCAGCATTGGTTTGTGTGTATTTGTCACAAATTCCCAAGTCAATCAGGAAAGGGTACATTACAACCAAGAACCTTAGAGTAGTCACAGGGTATTAGAGTACTATCAGATACAAATCTTCAAAAGACTTTGAAAAGTATAAATTTGACAAAATAGAGAAATATTTAGTATCTTATTGAGCTTCACTTTGTTTCGAGAATAGTTTACTATTCTCTACTAAACAGGGCCAACCACATGAAGGTGGAAGCTCATTTGGCCCCACCCCCCTCACCCTAACATCATTCTACATTCCCCGTTAACATCTAACATTCATTCATTCTTTCAACCATTAATAGAATGTAACATTCAATCAATATCACATGATAACATTCAATCAATATCACACGATAACATTCATTAACACATTAGATTCGTTAACACACAACATTCATCAATATTCTGCATTAACACATAATTAAATTCATTGAGACATAAAATTCAGTCATTATCAATTAAGGTATGTAGATGACAATCATTTCTTTTTTTTCTTTCTAATTTTTTTTTCTATGTAAGCTCTAAGAGGAGCATCAGTGTTATCATCAATTCCCCCTTCATCAGTTGTTTTGTTCTCTATTCTTGATGATCTCAAATTCCTATGCTACTATAAAGGGGGGTCCTCTGCAATAACAAATAAAAGAGTTAAATTAAAAATATTTTATTATAATTGTTACAAGTATTTAATTATTTTAAAGAGCATAACTGTGGCGCTCTTTACCTGATCTGGCCACATCATTTTGTCTGGACTCAACCTCAACATGCTCATGAACACTGACCCCTCGATCCTCTACAGCTATATACAAAATGTTACGTTAATCCAAACACCAATTGCAATTACATATAAAAATTTTAATAGCAAATGTATACCTCCACCACTAGGATGCACATCATGCGAACCTTCATCATGCATAGATTGTGTAGAACGATTGTCAAGCTGCATTCCAATATCCTACGCATTGTTATCATTGCTTGCTTAAAACAGATATACTCACTTTATATTGGAACTTAACATCAAATAGACTAATTGGTAAAGTATTCAATTTGAAATAAATTTCATTTAGCTTATTTACCTGTGGCTCAGATGCATCATTATTAGAACCTTGCACACTAATTTCAGCTCGTAGCCATTTAGCCACGGCTCTATAGCCTTGTTGGAAGCCAATTCTCTTGTCCTCTTCTGTGAGGCATCTATTGAACTTTGAGCCCTGCATTTTTGCTTGGTATGGTGAATTTTACTTGTATTGTTTCATCAAAAAAAAATTCCTTACAATATATAAAAAATTTGATACAATTTTTCATTTACTAATACTTACAATTCGTGCTTGAAGTTCGGAAAAACCACCAGAGCCAAGCTTGTGTGTCCCGTGCTTTTCTAGTCTTTCCTTTGTTGCCTTTGATGTGTCAGGCAATCTATGAAAAGTTTGAAATATGTTAGATCGTATAAATATAGAGGTTAATTAGTACATAATTACATTCTCAATAGTATCACATACCTTGCTCTACTCTCTACTGGTGTAATTCCTTTTTTCATGTCAGCTTTATACTTTCCATCCAAAATCAGAGCCTGCCACTCAGCCTCAAGAATGCATGGTAGACGCTCGTGCCTGGGGTTAACTTGTAAATTTTTCCTGTACTGGTCCCTAATATACTTCAAACATAAACTAGCTTTTTCAAGGAGCTTATTTCTCTTGAATGCACGAGGTCCAAAAAGCTGGGTCATACTCTCTACAAGATCATCCTTCAACTTTTTATCTTGGTTATTCCACCTTTTAAGTAAAAAAAACATGTTAGACTCATAAATGAAGTGAAGCTACCTTTAATATAGTTCAAGAAATGGATGAAAAGGAAAACTATTCTAGCAATGATATGAAATCAAAATAGTGGTTTGGGGTTTTAGTTAGGATATGATGTTCCACCATGTACATAGGGTGGGCACAAATATCCGCAAACACTCGTCACCAAGTTTTCACCAAAAAACATCATTCCCTACAAAACAATCATGGGATCATTAGTCGATGAAGAGTGATCAAAAACTAAATTACTATTATATCACTATAGAATAATAATAACTTTAAAGTACCTAGAACTTTGGCTACTTTTAAGGGAATGCCTTCATTGTCGCTGACAATCAATATGCAATCCTTCACTGTTTTCATACTAGGAACACGGGAACATCGAGGAAATGATGCTGCATCAGGACTCGTTGCATCTCCTATTGCAAACTATGAAAACCATTATCAAATGCCTCCAAGAAATAATACTTCAAGGGAAATAAATTGGTGCAGAGCACCCATGGCACAAACACAATCAAGGGATCTACATCGTAAACACATAACACTTAAACACATAGCAAAAGAGAGAAAAAGAGGGATTTGTGTACCAATAGATGGTGCAACAGTTGATGCTTGTAGGCTGTGTGTTGCTGACATAGCAGTCGGAAAGACATTTGTGGTTGTCCTGGATGGAGGCAGTGTTGTCATAGCATCATGGAAAGGAGCTAAAGAATAAAATTTTTAGAGCATGCATAAATATAGAACGCGTGGACTAGCATGGACAAGATTGTTAGAGCATTAAAAAAAAGGATTGTTCGAGCATGTATTGTCAATGATTATGATCATTCCTACATATATTCAGTGGAAAACACAAGTGGGGAATGGTACATGCGATCTACCTGAACCACCTGCAGTACCCTCATCATGGGAATGGGGTTCAAAATTACGCAAATAACTCTGTAAAGACAACACATCCATATTTTAATTAATGCCATAAAAGAGCATAACATAAAAACCATTATTGAACTCTTGTAATAATTAAAAATTTCATTAATACTTACTTTAAAGTTTTCTGAAGTGCGCAACAACTCAGCTGCCCTATCTTTTATTTCCTGAGTCTGAGGATGTATGGATACCAAACGTAAAATTTCTTTCCCAATTTTCTTTAGCAGCTTTTTAATGGAACCGATCGGGTCATCGGTCTCTGCTAAATCAATAAAAAAAAGGGTCCTCAAGGGGGGACTCCTGAGGGACTGCAAGTTTCTTTCCCTCTCTCTGACCACTGGCCCTCTGTGACAACAATAGTATTAGTATTATCAAAATTACTCCAAAATAATGAAGAAAACAACATTAAAAAAATAACATTTTGCTTCTATCTAGTTTTCACAATTACAATGAGTTTTACCTGCTCATGTGTAGATACGCTGGGAATATCATCACCATCACCTCTGGGCGGTTGCTCCATATTGTGCCCCTGTGTCAAAGATCAAGTATAAAAATGTTAGCCAAAAATTTAATAACTAAATGGTATGTTGGAGTCATTGATTAGAAGTTGGTTTAATAGTATGTACCACCCCCATGATAGTAGCCTCATTTGTATCTATGCAGTTCAAATTGTAATCAATGAGTAGCTCTTCCCTTGCACGTATTGATTTTATCGCATAGATGAATACATGATTTCCCTCGTGTGCCTCAAATATGCAATTGGGTTGCTTTATAGTTGGCCTAGGTCGTGTACTATTTATAAAACCCACAATATTCCCTATTGCTTTTGGCCTTCCATCAATGTATATAGCCACACTTTTACTTTGATTATTGTCTTGCTGTTGTATATAATTTTCCGAGAGTGCATACCTATGCATACTTTTTTTATATTGAACAATATGCATCCAACTTTTGTAATCGTAACATGGTCCAACATACTCCATCAATTCAGAAACTTTGTTGTAAGACACCTTTATGCCGTCCATAGAAAATAGGCCCAAACCATGTAATGATGATGGTGCTATGCGATATATCCTCTCGTTAACACAAAAATCAATGTTTATTGGAGGAAGTTCCTTGGGTACCCAATGTTTCTGTAGATGTTGGTACCTCAAGGGCACCTCGATGTTTCCTTTCATCTCATCGTCATAAGAACATGACCCCCCTTGAGCAAGGAAAAATTTCATGCATTTATTGAATTTCCTTCTAGTCCTTTGACCTCTAGTTAATCTCCCTGTTCTAGATAAACTGCATGTCTCACTTTCCTCTTATATTCCTATATTTCCCTCACTCGAGGAAGACACTTCTGACAAATACCTATTCGATGGTACCTGCAAATGGGAGAGATCTTAGAAGACATCAATCTTACTATTGATAAGTGTATTAAATAGACTATCAATAAGGTGTATTGACTTATACCTGTTGATCCATGAGACTGTGCAGGATGCTCTTGAAAGGGGTTCAGTTTCCTGCAAATGTAATTCAATTATCGTGAGCATAATCACATCATAATCATAATCACATCCATCATAAGCATCACATAAAAATTAAAAACATTAAAAGGTACACATTATAACACTTAAATCAGGCTCACATTGAGAAAAGGAGGTTTCCTACCAGTGGTGACATGATGTTTTATATGATGTTGAATCCATATTGTATTTGAAGGACATACCATTGAAGGGTACCATTGACTGTCATCTCTAGGACAGTAAGAATGAATTAATTTTGTGTTTCTTATTAATCCATCAAATCACCTTGGAGTATGTGTTTGGAAATCAAGTAATTGCAAAGTATTTGGTGTCTTGAAGGTGTTCCTAGCCTAAGTACCCATCTCTTGTTCATGTCAAGGGTGCCATACCTAATGAGGTAGTTAGGTTTGTGAAGCTTGTGTTGAGTTGGAGGTGCAGGATTGGGTTGGAGACAAACTCATGTTAGTAACCATTGAAGGTTGAATGTATCTTTCCTAGGGTGTTTTGTGGATGAACTAAAATAATTTTTCGTTTACTCATTTGCAAATTACAGAGCAGCAGCAATTGTTTGGGTTTAGGCCTAGTGAAGGGATAAAACTAGGTTTTTGTATCAGCTAATGAGTTGAGGGCTTAGTAACCTTGGGGACATGCTATTTGAAGTTGTTTGATGTGTGTGGAGGTGGAGGAAACACCTATTTAAGGTGAAGTCAAGTTTAGAGCACAAATTGGTTAAGCACTTATATTATGTTTTCCCTATAAATTTTATTCTAGGTACAACTCCCTTTTATAGATGTTTAATGAATTTCCTTTTCTAAACTAAACACTTACAAATGCTTTTGACCTGAAAGAAAATAAGGCTCAATACATTCATGCATCAATATGTATTTTAATTAGTTTTATTTAATTAATTTGGATTAATAGTTAATTTAGATTAGCAGTATTCTATTTGTAGTTGAAACTTGTAGCTTTTAAATAGATAATGAATAAACTATGTAACCATATAAGAAAAATATATTTCTATCAAGAAATGAATATTAAATAGATTAAGGATTGATGGCATACCTCTAAATTTCATCATCATCATCCTCATCATCATCATCATCATCATCCTCATCGTCGTCGTCATCATCATCATCATCATCATCATCATCATCATCATCATCATCATCATCATCATCATCATCATCATCATCATCATCGTCGTCGTCGTCGTCATCGTCATCGTCATCGTCATCATTGTCATCATTGTCGTCATCATCAACATCAACATCATCTTCATCATCATCATCAGTAGTAGCATCATCGTCATCATCTTCTTCTTCTTCTTCATGAAAATTTATGTCAGGAACATCATCCAATAACTGTCGATCATGATCATCATCTACATCATCTTCTACTTCTTCGGTATCTTCTTCTTCCATCGCATTATACTTTATTGGCCTTCCTCTTGATTCATGTCTAACAACAAATGACCAACCCAATTTATGTGGAACCTCTGAGTAAAATACCTGCTCACATTGGCTTGGAAGAACATAGGGCTCGTCCCCAACTGGCTCAAACGACCTTGTATTAACCATTGTAAATCCATTATCACGTTCAATAACAGTTCTATCAGGATCATTTGGATTAAGTCGTAGCCTATACCATTTGACAATGAAGAGTACTAATTTGAAGGAACTAAATTCACACTCAAGTATATCATCCAAAATGCCATAGTATCGATTTTCAAACTCTCGAGGATGTAAGTCATTTCTAGATGAAATATTAGTCACTTGAAAGACTGCAGTTATTCCAAAATCACAAGTTTTCTTCATGTCATCCAACACTTTGACGCAAAATTTTTTACCATTACAAAACATACCCTTGTGGTGTTTAACCTACAATAATATTTGAAACATGTCAAAATTATTGTATCGTGAGTTGATAAACATATGGGTGATTAATAAATTTGTACGTACCTGGAAATCTCTTAAACCATATGCTAAATCTATTTCCTTTTGCGTAACATTGGAATCTCCATTACGATGAGCTTCTTTAACCAATGAAGATACACCTTCCCATGTTAATGTGTGACCAGAATGTTGACATCATTCAATCCATACCATCATCCAATCAAGATTGTTTGCAATATACAAATGTAGTGCATCCCACTCTCGAGCAACTATACAAAAAAAAAATAGATGACTTACAATCGATTTATTTTGAAGATTAAGAAATAATTTATTACAAGAACACCTTATAATTTATTACCTCTCACTTTCCTCAATCTACCTTTCCCCATCAAGTACTCCCCTTCAAATTTTTTAA
Organism: Chamaecyparis obtusa; assembly: GCA_027943335.1. Lineage (NCBI taxonomy): Eukaryota > Viridiplantae > Streptophyta > Pinopsida > Cupressales > Cupressaceae > Chamaecyparis > Chamaecyparis obtusa. Next base: position 640,558 of record BSBK01000560.1, read on the forward strand.
AAGGGTCGAGATCCCAAATGCGATCTACATGGATATTTGATGCAAACTTAGGAAGATATTTAGTAATGTACACCATAGTCTGGTATACCATATATCCCTCTACCATAGAACCCTCAGGATGTGCTCTTTGTCAAACCAAAGCCTTCAAAGATTTCAAGTGCCTCTCAACCATCCACATTGACCTAGTGTGTACAGGTCCACACAATTCAATCTCCTCAACTTGGTGTATGAGGTAGTGTTCTTGTGCATTGAAAAATGTTGGAGGTAGACACTTTTGCATTTCACATAGTAAATGAGGAATTCTTCTCTTCCAATAGTTTATATCTTTTTTATGGATTTCTTTAGATGACAACCACCTACATTAAGAGATTCAAGTCACAAAAAATATATAAATACAAGACTTTACAAAATAATACACAATAGATTACATATCAAGAAAAACAAATTGTGAATATAATAAATATATACAACAAATCGAACAGATATTACTGCTTACCTCATGTATTTTCCAAGATCATATATCACTTGTTTGATGTTATTGTTGAAGTGCTCTGGGAGAGATAGAGGTAGCACGTACTGCAGTAATTATAAACCAATCATTTCATTGTTTTCTAACATAACATAATGAATAGTACATGTAGTTTATGAATATATTGTAAATATAGAAGAACATAACTTACCTTGATGAAAGTATGCCAATCATGCATTTTGAGCCCTGGCCCAAATTCACTTTTCTTTGATATGAGATTGCTTATGTTCGTAGCAAATCCTGTGGGAAATTGAATTTTTTGTATGACTTCTTTTATGGCATCACTTTGCTGCTCCGTTAATAACCAAGGAAGGGCACTTATATTAATCTGATCTCTATTGTTATTTGAGTGAATGAAATTCTTCAGTGCATGATTGGATTCATGAATGTCATTACAATTTTTGACAATTTTTTCTTTGTCACGCCTTCCATCCAATATTTTCCACAATGTCTCTGTTATATTCTTTCCAATATGCATAGTATCAAACAAATGCGCAATTTGTAGGTGCTCGTAGTAGGCAACCTACTAAATTGTCTGGGATAGCTTTTTAGTCCCTTTGGAAGGTTGTCAATAGTGCCTTAACGACCTTCACGATCATCAATTACATAATTAGTAAACAAAAATCACAATAGAAATATATAAATTACAAACATAAACCATTAGGTCGAACGACATTACCTCGACGATTAATTCTATTATATTCCAACTTCCATAGGCGAGGTGTCATTCTTCGTGGCTTTGATGTAGTCTCCTCTTTCCCAATGAAAAGATGTTTTTTTGTACTTTGATACTTATGATTCTTGTGGAGGAAGTGTCTACACTCATCAAACACCTGCTTTCCTAAACTTTTTGAATGACGAGATTTCATCTTTGGACCACAAACTGGACATGAAAATTTTCCCTTTGTTTGAAGACCTACAAGATAATAATATAATTGGATTATTAAATATGTTGATTTTTATAATTAGAATTATCATGCGCAACTTGAATTCACTATAACATACCACAAAAATGTGTTAGCCCTGGGGCATCATGTATTGTCCATGCAAGTATTCCATGGAATTGAAATTGTCTTTGTCCTATTGGTCTAGACACATCATACATAGTGACACTGTTCCATAACTCCACCAACTCGTCGATAAGAGGCTCAATATATACATTCATATCTTTAATTTGATATTTACCTACTTGAATGAACAATAACATTACATAATTATTGTGATCATTTTACTACAAGATTTGTAAGTACATGTAAATTAATAACTATCAAATGATAAAATACCTGGAACAATCATTGCCAACATAATGTGCTCCCTCTTTATTAACATCCACAGAGGAATGTTATTGTTGATAACAAAAATAGGCCACACCGAGTAAACAGATCTCATCTCTCCAAATGGATTGACACCGTCCGCTGCCAATGAAAGCCTAAGATTACGAGGTTCTTCTTTGAAGTGTTTCCACTTTTCCTCTATGTGCATAAATGTTGAACCATCCGTAGGGATTCAAATAATGTCATCTCGACTTCTATTGCGTGCATGGTAATCCATAAATTGTGCCAAGCTACTACACTTGAATAATTGTCGCATCCGTGGAATAATGGGGATGTAACGAAGAACCTTGTGAGGCACCTTTTTTGTTATTCAATCTATTCGATATCTACTCATATGACATACAGGGCATTGTGTTGCAAATTCATGTTCTTTATAATATATAATATGATCATTAGGACAAGCATGTATTGCTTGATACTCCATTCCAATATCTTTCATAACAGTAGATAATTCTCAATATGAGTGAGGTAGAATATTTGATGATGGTAACAAAAACTCGCCTATCAATCTATAGCAAAAAATATAAGTTGTTAATATAAACAATATTAGTGGTACATTATTCACCCTTTGTTAACTATAAAGACATATATGACATACCTTAACATACGTGACATTGTTATGTTGGATAAACCATTCATAACCTTCAAGTTCAACAACAACAATATAGTAGAGAGAAGAGTTGTTTGGGAGTCTTTGTATAGGGGCTCGTATGCCTTCTCAAGTAGAGGTACATCGAGGCTATCATCATCATCATGATCAGATACGCTTGGACTAAATGTGTCATGGATCAATGTGTTTATACCATCATCTTCAATTGTGTTTTCTAGTTCATGATCGTCATCTTCCATGGGATCATTATCTTCACCTTGGATATTCGCACCTCCGTGTTCCTCCACTTTGAAAACCATATTCTTTGGATTGTTGTGGTTCATATCATGTACTTCCCTGGGGAGATCAACCTATATAAAATTGATTAACATAAATAAACCATGATCATCAACTCATCATCAAGTGATTTCATATGTATATAAATTGTTAAAATGATATAATGAACAACTTACTAGTGGATGATAGTCATGCCCCCCTTCAATGTGACCATTCTCCCTACAATGTCTCTTAACTGTTTTGATTAGCAGTCTTCTACAGTTTAAGCCCTTACAAATTTTGCAAGGACAATAACATTTTCCATCACCTTTTCTTTTCAAGTTAGACCACAATCTAGCAATTGTCTCCCTATTTTGTTCTTCACTTATATTATCTGACATTATTATTCTTCGCAGGAAGCAAAAATCGGGCTATGAAAACTTTGGTCTACAACTTTCACAAACTAAGCAAAACTATCGAAAGTACACAAATCTTCTTAGACCTAGTTAAATACTTTAATATTTTAAAAATACTTTCTTTGACTTTATTCCTACGACATTTAACCCAATCACCTTTTATAACATTCAGTCAATTGCTCTAGGCAAATTTATGGATAAGATTATTTGTAAAACTTTGACCAACCGCCTGAAGGTCTTATTTCAAGAGACCTTACAACATTAAGCCACTAAAAGCAATTTCAAAACATATAAGCTAAAAGTCTAGTTAAAATATACATTAGATTAAAAAATATACAATTTTCATACCTGAGCGCGGCTATAACTCGTGCAATGGTCTTCTTGCTTAGCTCTAGAAGCTCTCCAGCAATCAAAACATATAAGCTACAAGGCCTAACAGGAATTTCAAAACATATAAGCTACAAGGTAAGACATATTACATGACATGGAAAAAGGAACAAAATTTACAAGCTTTAGCAAGACATATTAAATGACATCATAGTGCTAGAGAGATCACAATTATATGAGTCAAACATAGTCATATAGATTTCATATAGGATTTTGAAGATCATAGTGTTCTAGTTAAAATATACATTAGATTAAAAAATATACAATTTTCATACCTGAGCGCACGGCTATAACTCGTGCAATGGTCTTCTTGCTTAGCTCTAGAAGCTCTCCAGCAATCAAAACATATAAGCTACAAGGCCTAACAGGAATTTCAAAACATATAAGCTACAAGGCAAGACATATTACATGACATGGCAAAAGGAACAAAATTTACAAGCTTTAGCAAGACATATTAAATGACATCATAGTGCTAGAGAGATCACAATTATATGAGTCAAACATAGTCATATATATTTCACAAGTGGTGGTGAACCACAAGAAGTTACACCTATGGGAAGAAAAAGTAGGTATACCAAATATGTACCTGCACTAAAACCTACAACTAAGGATAGGCAAGCTTTAATTGTAGCCAATACGGAGACTGTTCTAATCAATGATGTACATGTGCCTTACACTGCAGGCTTCTTAGTGGTTAATCCGGGTGAAGATGTTGGTGCCAAGCTGGATTATGCCCTTGAAACATATTTCAGTGAAGATCACATATTTATACCCGAATTTGAAAAGAGGAGTAATCGAATGTTGTTCAACTTTATAGAGCGTTTAGCAGTGCTTGCTGCTCAAGATAAGATTCATCTATTTACTTCCATAACTTCTCATGATTCGATGGTATTATCTTAATGAAATATTATGCTACTCAAGGTGATAAGTATACCATCAAACCTATGATGAGAAACCTTAAGCTTTACGAATTAGTAGTGTATCGTGGAAAGGATAATAAAATGAAAAAGTTGTACAGTCTAAAGGATTCATACACTCTACTCCCTAGTAGTCTGGATACATTGGCTAAGACTTTATGTAAGCAATTAGGTCCTAAAGGATCCATTCCATATCCTATAATGATGTAATGTTTTAACACATTTATAATGTCCTCAAAGGACTGAATTTCATACTTGTAATGTCCTCAAGGGACTATTAGTTGTTTATGATGGACTAAATGTTGTCCAAGCTTCTTTAATGTTTTAAGAAGTGTAGAATGGGTCAAGGGATAGGTTTAAGGCAATAGGAACCTTATAGAAAAGAGTTTAATGTTTAATAAAACCATTGTATGGTTTTTCAAATTCAAACATTTGAATACAATTGGCTAGTTTAGGTTGTGGAGGGAAGTTAGACTTTAGTTGTAGTTTATTTTTTTTAATGAATTATCCTCAACTCAATGACAAGTTGGTTGAGATAGTTTCATAACTTATTTAATCTTGTGGAATCTCTGTTATGCGATAGTGAATGAGACTGGTGTGGGGGTTTTGTAATAGTGGTGAATAAAAACTCATCAATATACTATTCTTTCATTTTGAAAGATTGTATCAATTGAGATTCATATGAATTAATAGAGTCCCTTTATTTGTTTTAATTGCTATTTGATGAATCACATTGTGTTAAAGTTGCTGTTGCGCTAGTGTGTAAACTGGTGAAGAATAAAACAACTCTGTTATCTGCTACCTGACTCATTGCTATGTTTCGAATTTGATTGATTTGGATTTCCTAATGCATTGATAGGGGTTTAGTAACCATCTACATTTCTAATTGATGTTTTCCAAATTGTGTTAAAGCCACTGTCGCGCCAGTTGTAGACCAGTGATCTTTTGTTTTAATCATTTTGTTACTGCAGTAGGTTTTTTAAGGAAATGAGAACCATTCCATGAGTATGGAGGCCTAATATTCATGGAATGTTAACCTTTTAACATGTATGATATGTTTTTGACATTGCATATGTAGAACTGCGTGGGATAAGAGTGATTACAGCCCGAATAGAGAGGAAAAACCAGTGGAAACGGTGGCTAAGGTGTAGCAGTGAGCCATCTACCCAACAAAGGAGATATTTGGTATTTGGGAACATCATGTGATGTTCATAGGATGGTGAATCCATCTCTAATTTGTTGCAAGAGTGTGGAGAACTGTGGGAATGAGGAAGCCCTAGATATCAAGGGGTTTGAAGTCACAATTTAGGGGTTTTGATGTTACAGAGCACTGGGGTCTAATTCCTTTGGGAATTGAGAAATTGGAGGCATAAGTAAATACTGTCCAAGAGTTGAGGTCGATAGGACATCTTTGATTGATACTTCCTTTGGAAAACTAGTCAATTTGTGTGCCTTGAAACAAGGCAACTGTCATGTTTTGGGTTACTGGTCCAAAGTAATAGTATACAATCTTTTGGTATGTTGTAGAGTTTTGAAAAGGGTATTTGAAAACATTATCATATTGTCTAGTGTTTTGAGAAAACATAAAGTTATTTTCCTTCCAAGTCTGCTGCAGGAATTTTACTAGGCTTTTGAAACAGTTTGAGTGCATTTTGAGAATTGGGAGTAGTGGGGTTGATTTTGAACTTTGGAGTTCCTTGAATCTAAGTTATTACTAGCCTACAACACCAAAAGTATCATCTAGGAGTATTGAGAAAAGCCTTGTCAAGTCAGGTTCCTGAAGAAATTGAGGTGATTGATAAGCCCAAGTGCCTAGACCTCCAAAATTATCAAACTTTCATTGTGTTTTGAAGACCACCACCCTTCCCTCTGCATCAAGTGTTGGTTTAATTGAAACTCACCAAGTAACCAATGTAACTTACTTCACAAATTTCAATAATTGTTCTTTCAACTCTGTTTTGTTTCAGACTTATAAACAGATCTTCACCTTTTTTCAAATAAACACACCTTTCAAATAAACTTATTCAACTTACCAAAATATTACCAATTATGCTGCTTGTTATGCTAACTATACCCTTTTGAATTTACTACAACCTTTCCCTCCAATTTTCAATACACAAATAAAATAAAACAGAGTACTGTTTCTTTGCACTGTGGAAATTCCTCTGTTCTAATTCTCACAACCTACTCCAGCATCTGCAAACATTACCGAGACATAGGCTAATTGATCAAGTTAGTAGGGATCAATTGACAGGCTCTAAAGATGGTTTCTTAGGTGGAGAACTGAACTTGGTTGGAAGATTCTGAAAGCACTTCTTTCAAACTGTTGAGGGCATGGTTATAACTTCTACTAGGGCACAACTGCAGGTATTCCTTTGTTTCCTTGACTGAATAGGCTGTGCATATTCAACCATGGATTTTTGTCCTTGAAGCACACTTAACATCTTTTACAATTCTACGTATTTAATAGAAGAACATACATTACCCTAATTTGTTTTTCAACCAACAGCATAGAATGTCCGCAGTGAATTCCCAAATTAGGGCATATGGTTTCATCATGAAATTGACACAATGATTCAAGTTCAATTCATGTGAGTATCCACAGTTTATTTTTAGATTGAATGCGATACAACTCAACTGAAATTCACATAAATTAAAACCCCTTTACATTGCACAAATTAATTCCACATTCGGCTGTACCGAGTTGACTTGGTTTGGAATGATAAATTTCTGGTATCGTTAATACATCTAACTATGACTTATAACTGTAGAGACCAAAAATAAATCACTATATCATCGCCAAACAACTGCAGACTTATCCATGAATTAAAAGAATACTAATGATAGTTGCTTGCGGAATCTTAACACAGTAGGACTCAAGTATCTACCTACATAAACTTCATTCATCAGAAGTGAGATTAGGGAACCCTGTCCTCAAAGTGCCCTCTATTTGGTGTGTAAAAAATAGAGTGATTGTTTTGAGGAGACTTTGGAACATTTGAGTCTTTATGTCAAGACCGGAGACCCAAACCAGAGAAATGAGGGTGATAGACAAAGGCTGCAAATGACAACGGCGCTATTGAAAATACAAATGACAATGTTTTCTTTTTTTTTTTTTTGCCTTATATCCTGACAACGTCGCAATTGCGACGTTGTCGAGTTATAATTGAAAAAAAAGGCAAAAACACATAACATCTACCCACCGTCGCAATTTCACCCCAAATGTATTAGTGTAGGTTAATTTTGTACACCGTAGATCTTAGGGTTTTCTCTAAGATGTTGAAACCTAATTTTGTATAAGTGGCATAAAGTAGTATGCTATATATTTGTTTTTTACATAATTTTTTATGTAAACTGATGTATGAGCAAAGAAGCACTTGAAGCACTAGCCAACCTTCAAGATTATCAGTTGACAGAGAAGAACAATATTCAAAGTTTATCATATTAAGGAAGAATCAGATCAGGCTACCGAGAAGTTCAGAGCAAAGATCTAAACAGTGTAAGGTGATATCTTATCAGTACTTTATTGATCTGTATCAGACAAGCTGAGTTGTCATTAGCAAATAATTGCCTATGTCTTTCTAATAATTGTAATAGAGTTTTGGTAAAATCTCCTAACATAGTAGACCTAACAGTCTTATTGTAAATCTCTTAACCGAGTGCACACTCAAGTGGTGTTGCTAAAATCTTATCACTAGGTAAATCTAGTTGATCTAATATGTTACTCCTAATAGGATAAGATCACCAGAAGTGATCAAAACTTGTAGCCATAACAGGCAAACCTTTTCTATCTGCAGTAGTGAATAATTTGTGGGTGTCATCCCCACTGTAGTTTTTACCTTCTAACAAGGGTTTCTATGTTACCAAAATACTTGTGTTATAGGACTGTTACATTGTTGATTTCATGTTATTTACTTTTACAAGTTGAATGGATGAATTATACATGCTTAGATACAAGTTATTTTGCAAGGTTACTATTGTTTGTTGTTATAGATCTAAAAAGTTTATGAGTTAAAGTTTTTGTGGGCACTAATTCACCCCTCCCCTCTCAGTACCCTATCTCTCCTAATCCAACAATCGGCATCAGAGCTCAGTTCTCTTATTGGATAGTTTAACCACTGAAGGGTAAAGATCTAAGTCATGGAGAGGTATAAGTTAGATAAAAGCATTCAAAATTAGAAGATTCAAATGCAGATATTTGTTGAACAATATAAGCAAGCTAAAGAAGGACTAAAGAAACTGGTGTTTGAAAGGAAGAACCTAGCTATTCTGCAAAATGATATTGGCTACCATGAAGAAGTGATTGAGGATAGCAACAAAAATCATAGAAGGAAATAATTTCTAGAGATAGAAAAAAAAACATACTAGTAATGATCACAACAAGTTGAATCATACCGGCGAAGGAGAATCATCACAACAAGTTGAGCAAGACAACAACAGTCAAATTCAAAGGCCAAAGATGCTGTCATGTTATCACTATGGAAAACTTGGACATACTTCAAATGTGTGTAGAAGCAAAGCACAAGGTAAACCTTCAGTCACTCTAAATTCAATGGATATTGTTACTATTGTGGAAAATATGGTCATCAAGCTTATGAGTGTAGAGCTAAATAGAATGCTAACAATCCTGCTATGGAGAAATTATGTTACACCTACAATAAGCATGGACACACTGCATGAGAGTGTAAGGAAAAAATGAAACAAGTATGGACTCCGAAGTAGAAGACACAACACAAGCCTTATCAACCGAAGAGACAAGGTAATTCTTATGTTTGGGATTACAACACATGGGCTAACTATATTGCATGTGGTAGATATGGGCACATTGTAGCAAATTGTAATAGGAAAAGATGGGTTGGACAATCAAGAAACTAGACAAGCACTAGAATGGCATGTATGCATTGTCATAAGGTCAGTCATCTAAGTAAGGACTGCATAGACCGAGCACCAGAAGAAGGTCATATATTTGAGAGTGGAAACACTATGGTAGATATCATGAGAATTAGGAGCACTATGTAGAGAAAGGCATCAAATGAGGATGCTAAGTCAAGAAATGTTGTCGGTGAAACCTCATCCACTGGATTGGGTGACATCGGTACCTCCACCTAAGGTGATATAGGAATGTATGGGACTGACATTTCAAATGAGTATATTTTACATACAGTTCCTTAAATATGACGTGCACACACCAAATCTACATGAATAAAGATGCATTATGGTTTATATGTATTGAGCTCATAAAGTCACATAGTCGGTAAAAGTTAGACTGAGCATTGGTTACCTGTCGGTAATCACTATTCAAGGTTAATCGAGCATACGTATCAACTAAGAAAAGAAGTCATGTGTTAACCGAGCTGATGAAAGTTTGTAGTCATCACCAAGTTGACAATTTTCATGAACTGGAAAGTAGGTCAAGCATTTAATGCATAAAGTTTTGAGCAGGAATATCAAAAATTCTATATATACACGGAAGACATAGTTCATTTTTCACATTGTGAATTTCAGAGAGCTAAAATTTCATAGAGTGAGTTCGAGCAAGAATCTTTCAAGTTAATTCAAGTAGTTGTAGATCGAACTGAGCACAATCTTTGATACATTTCAAGTAAGTTGAAACCCTACCGAGCATATTTTTTGTACTTACCAAAAACCTAGTTTGTTGAAATGGCATCTACTGCGAGTTCTTCTAAAGTTGTGGAAGAAGAAGTTAATCTAATAGTGTTAGCAAGCTATAAGGAACCTCATTATAAGTTACACCCTGAAGTAGCATCTAAAATGGATTTAGCGGGTGCTTTTTCAAGCATCCCACCTAGGGTTTTGTTGACTGAAGATATACAATCATACATACATTATAAAATTGGGGAAATAGGTGATTTCGATATGTATGTTGCGTATCAGGCTCTTTGTGATATAGATATAAAGCTTAAACCAGACCACAAATTAGTAGAGACACTTGGTGTTACCAATTCCCTAAATTTCTTGAAGAACTTTAAGAATGAATGGATTAGGGTTGTGCTAAGCCACTATCGTGAGGGCACATTCTAGCTAGATAGACCAATCAAGGTTACAAAAAGAATGATTAGCAGGGTTACTGGTTACCCTACTACCGATAAAGCCAAAGCATTCAGAAGTTCACTGCGAGTCGATGTAGAGAAAAATAATGGTGCAACATGGGATGGAAGAGCACTGAAAATTGCATCAATTGTGGATCCCGAAGTTAAGTTTACAACGCATGTAATTGGGTACAAGATTTTTCAGTCAAGCAGGGCAAATAGTGTACTATGTAGTGTAGTTGACATGGCTCATAAAATGATAAAGAAGGGTCATCAGATAGACCTAGCCGAGCCACTGCTGAGACAGGTTGAAGAAAACATGAAAACAATCAGGACACAAAAGGCCAATACCTGTAAGTTTGGATCATTACTAGTATGTTTTTTTTTTTTCTATCTCTAGAAATTCTTTCCTTCTATCAGTCACACCAATTGGCCTACCGACACACCGATTAATTTAAAAAAATTTGATATTATGAAAGGTCTAGGAGATAATGCTAAAAAAGTTCTAGATAATTATTTTGAGGATTTCAAAGTAAAGATGAATCTGAGAAGCAGGATTCCAAGTTCATTAGTAGAGAAGTATGAGATGGACATATGTTTTCTAGTAGACACTGATCACACTATGATAAAAGTTGTAGAACTAAGAATAAAATGGCTAGCACCAATGGGATATGAGATGGATCATGATTTCAGTTTGAAATCTATTTAGGCACTGCTAGCATTACCGAAGGACAAGAAAGTCAAGAAGTTTGGAACCTATGAAGAGGTGAAATCAAGAATTAAAATAGGACTTGTCATCAGTAAAATGATGAGAAAAGAAAAGAAAATGAAGAAAGTCTTAACTGAGCATTTTGGAGACTTATTTGACTCATCTGAGGAGTCACCAGTTGAACCTACAACTGAAGTTCAGTTGATGTTGGCTAACAAACCATATGATAGTGAGGAAACTCAGTCCAAAGAAGAACAAGAATCTATACTAGTTCCTCCTACTAAAGCTCCAAAGAAGAGGTAGGTGCCAGTGTAGATAGGTGCACACACAAGGTCATCAACTGCAGCTTCACCACCATAGAAGAAGGGAGTAGTAAAGATAACAAAACCTAAGGCTGCTACACCGACAAAGACTTATGCAAAAAGAAACACAAAGATTGTAGTAGAAGCACCAAAGAAATGGAGAAGATTAATAAGAGGTAAGGAAGACCTTGAGGATGATGAGCTAAATAATGATCAACTCAAGGTAGTTAGTAATAAGGCAAGATCAATTGATGAGATTTCTAAAGATATAATTGAGAATGGAGATCTTGCAGATCTGGAACTTAGTAGGTTTGACAAAATGTCAAATGAAGACCAAAATAAAATTGAGGAAGTAGTCATCTAGATGATGATAAAATTTAGAAAAGTTCCATTAGAATTTGAATTATCACTGCCCAAGTTGGTTGAAGAAAGAATAAACCATAAATGGACATACACCTTGGACACCGAGAGGAAGATGAGAGAACAAATGCTTGTATCTGTTGCACCGAACTTATCTCTTGAAGAAATAAAAGAACTTATGGGTACATATGTGTAGAGATTCAAAATAAAGAACCGAGCTATGCAAATATTAGATGAGAATATGGTTGATCTTGATGAGTCTGGTCAACTCATCTCGAGTTCAATTCTAGCTATCAGAGAGAAAAATGCTAAAAATGCATTTCAAAATTTGTCTAAAAAGAGACACAAGTCCAAAGCTAAGGGAATATTTATTGATGATGAAATAGCACAACAGGCTATTGAGTCCCTTGTATCATTTACTGAGGTGATTGATACAACAATTGGCAAAGAAATTCAAGATAGTGTACATGATACATCGAATCCAGTAGTGATTCAAATTGAGGATACAAATGATAAGGATGTACTCATTGAGGACATCACAAATAGTGATCTTGATGATAGGGATGAAGATGATAATGTGGATAATGCACCAAAAAACACACAAGATGAAGCACAAGTTATTGAGTGTGCATTTCCATCATTACCAGGTGAGCTTCCTGTTCTTGTTGAAGTAGTTGAAATTCTTTCACAGGAACAACCCAATAGCTCAAACCCTGAGCAACCTAAAGATACAACAAGGGATCAAAGTACCAAGACACTTGTAGAGACAAATAAGCCTGAAGGAACAAAGGCCATTGAAATAGAAATAAAGGCACAAGAAGAGCCTAAGGCAACTAAGGACACCCCACCTAATACAACATCTGAGGCTCCACCTCAATCAATTGACACACAGGTTACCAAGAAGTAGAAAAAGGAAGATAGTGTGTCAACCAGGCATAATACACCAAGGGTAGAAGACAAAGCTATTGTTATAGTTGTCAAGAGTTCACCATAGGAACTAGTGAAGAAGAAGAAGAAGAAAAGAAAAGGGCTAGTCACTCTAGATGAAGTAATTGTGATACTTGAGTGTGACCTAATAACCCTTAGCTCCAAAGAACAAAGAAAATATGGGGAGTTATGCACTAGGAAAGCATCACAAGAGAAGTTGAGGCAAGAAATCAAGAGCAAGGAGATATTAGAAAATGTCTGGGATATCTTACAATAGGTAGTACCTAAGGTAAACATTGATGAAGATACTCCAATTATGGATCAACTTTCTACACTTACTGAGAAGATAAATTCCCCATATGTCAATGCCGACAAGAGAATTGAAGAGAGGGCCGAGTCAAAAATACAAGACAAACTTGCTGAGAGAATCAGCCAAGAAGTGGTAGTTAACAAGGTTAAATTATTAGAGGTAATAACTGAAATTCAGTGTATTACTAATTCCATATGTCAAATCTTGTTTAAGCTATGCACAGTTGGAACATTCACTACTGAGATAGTGAAAATATCAAACAATTTGAGAATGAAATTATAGCCAGTGCAAATGTAGCTACAACCAAGCCACAAGCTTTATCCAAGCATATACTCAAAATTCAAGAACTCAGGCAGTTGATAGCAGATCTCAAGAAACAAGAAGAACAGATAACTGATCAGGTTACTGAGTTGCAAACAGAACTCCTATCATACTTGAAATTTTTTGAGAAGCATATAGTCAAGGCACAAATGCTTGTTGCAACACTAGAAATTTCTGTGTTAAACAACATCTTTGATATGCATGCACAAGTCGGTCTTGAGCACATTACTCTCACCAACTTGAAAGAGGAATGGGAAAACCTCTTGGAGTCATTAAAGAAAACCCATCAGCACATTTTTGACAAGTTGTAAGTATACATATTCTTATTTGGCATTAATATCAAAAAGGGGGAAAACAATGTATATGCCAAATATGTGCATAAAATGCTAAGTATACTACAAATTACTGGGAGCATGCACTGAGGGGGAGTATATAGAAAAAATTTGTTAAGAATATATGTATATGGTGGAGATATAAGTTTTGAGACATAAGGTCTATATACATTCAATTTTTGATACTAATGCCAAAGGGGGAGATTGTTATCTCTATTGAGCATTAAAGGTTGTCATTAGTATCAAATGTTATCAATGATATCGGTCGGTTACTTATATGAACCCAGTTAGTAAAGGTAAGCATCGTAAGCCAGTCAGTTAAGTCTTTATACCGAGCATCAGATAGTTTTACCAAGCATCAGACACTGATACTAAGTGATAGTAAACACCTAGCATCAGTGTAATTACCAAGCATTATTTACAGTGTTTACCGAGGATCACAGGAAATGGCATAGGAATCAAAAATGGCACATCTATCTATCTAAATGGTTACAACTGAATCAAAAAATGCTTTACCAAGATCAAAGATCATTTATTATTGTGATATTCATTAATTGCGATGAAGATCTTTTGTAAATGTTAGATCTAGGTTAATTTTGTACACTGTAGATCTTAGGGTTTTCTCTAAGATGTTGAAACCTAATTTTGTATAAGCGGCATAAATTAGTATGCTATATATATTTGTTTTTTACATCATTTTTGCTATAAACTAATGTATGAGCAAAGAAGCACTTGAAGCACCAGCCAACCTTCAAGATTATTAGTTGACAGAGTAGAACATTATTCAAAGTTTATTAGATTAAGGAAGAATCAAATCAGGCTACCAAGCAATTTAGAGCAGAGATCTACACAGTATAAGGTGATATCTTATCAGTACTTTATTGATCTATATCAGACAAGCTGAGTTGTCATTAGCAGAAAATTTCCTATTGCTTTCTAATAATTGTAATAGAGTTTTGGTAAAATCTCCTAATAGAGTAGACCTAACAGTCTTATTTTAAATCTCTTAACTGAGTGCACACTCAAGTAGTGTTTCTAAAATCCTATCACTAGGTAAATCTAGCTGATCTAATATGTTACTCTTAACAGGGTAAGATCACCAAAAGTGATCAAAACTTGTAGCCCTAACAGGCAAACCTTTTCTATCTGTAGTAGTGAAGAATTTGTGGGTGCCATCCCCACCGTAGTTTTTACCTTCTAACAAGGGTTTCTGCGTTACCAAAATACTTGTGTTATGGGACTGTTACGTTGTTGATTTCATGTTATTTAATTTTTAAAGTTGAATGGATGAATGATACATGCTTAGATACAAGTTATTTTTCAAGGCTACTATTGTTTGCTGTTATAGATCTAAAAGGTTTATGAGTTAAAGTTTTTGTGGGCACTGATTCACCCCTCCCCTCTCAGTACCCTATCTCTCCTAATCCAACATAAACCTTCATAACTTCTCCATAAACACCATTACCACCTATGAAATTGATCTAAATGATCCATTACCATTGGTCCATCCTGAGCTTATAGATTGGGATTCTTCCAATAATCCATAACTTGACATTTTCCATAATGATGATGCAATTATCGATTATCTTGGAATTAGAGATCATCTACCACCAGGGGATCATAAGTCAAGATTTCTAATAGAAATAAATGACATGGATTATTTTAGAGAGTGTGCCAATCCTTTAAATCATAAAAATATAAAAATTATAAATGGGTCTAATGGTAAAAACCAGTCAGTGGCAATATTAGATCCATAAAAAGTAAAAAGAAAATATGCATCTAAGGGTGAAAACCTCTCTGAGATGCCCAAAGATGGAAGGATTGACACTCTCCCCAGTTATATGTATTGAGAGAAATTTGAAATACTTATTGAACCAACATTGCCTCTCAACATTGGAACAAAGGAGTCCAAACTAATTGTTCAAGTAGCATCATCTTTGACAAAGTCTGAAAGAGAAATCTTTTTACAAATTTTCAAGGAAAGACAAGTCAACTTTCCCTAGTCCTATGATGACATGTCAGGATTGGATCCTAATCTTATTATGCATCACTTGTCTATTACACTAGGGATTAAACCAGTCAAGCAGAATCTCAGAAAGATGCATCCCCATATCACACTCCTTGTGAAAGCAGAATTGAAAAAGCTCCTAGATGTTGGATTCATTTGGGCCATTGATTATGCCAAGTGGATTTCAAATATTG
Organism: Chamaecyparis obtusa; assembly: GCA_027943335.1. Taxonomy (NCBI): domain Eukaryota; kingdom Viridiplantae; phylum Streptophyta; class Pinopsida; order Cupressales; family Cupressaceae; genus Chamaecyparis; species Chamaecyparis obtusa. Next base: position 656,519 of record BSBK01000560.1, read on the forward strand.
TACCAGTATCAAAGCCAGACAAGTCTATTAGGATCTGTATCAATTTTTGAGATTTGAATAAGGCTTGTCCTAAAGATGACTTCTCATTGCCTAACATTGATATCATACTCAATTTGATAGCTGGTCATGAGATGTTATCCTTAATGGATGGATTTTTAGGCTATAATTAGATCAAGATTGTACCAGAAGACCAGGAGAAAACTACTTTCACATGTCCTTGGAGCACATATTGTTGGAATGTCATGACTTTTGGGCTCAAGAATGTTGGAGCAACTTATCAACGGGCCATGACCACAATCTTCCATGACATGATGCATACTATAATGGAAGATTATGTAGATGATATCCTAGAAACGTCTAAAACTAGAGAAGGTCATTTGAGAGTGCAAGATAGGATATTCACTCAAATGGAAAAATACAAGATCAGACTCAATCCAAAGAAGTGTGCATTTGGGGTTACATCAAGAAAATTTTTAGGGTATATTGTCTTGGCTAAAGGCATAGAAGTTCATCTAGAGAAAGTCAAAGAAATCATGGAGATGTCTTCCCCTATAAATATCAATCAATTAAGATCTTTACAAGGATGACTCTAGTCAATCAGAAGGTTTGTTTCTCAATTGGCAAACAAAAGTCATCCTTTCCAACACTTATTGCATAAATATATCTCATTTAAGTGGGATGAAAAGTGTGAAGAAACCTTTGAAAAGATCAAGCAATATTTGACAAATCCACCTACTCTTATGTCACCAATTATTGGCAAGCTACTCTTGCTCTATATTTCAACTATGAAAGCCTCTCTAGGTGCTCTTCTAGCACAACAAGATCAACAAGGTAAAGAAAAGGCTATATATTAGATTAGTCGCACTCTCATCGGATATGAGCTCAATTATTCTCCAATTGAATGAGAATGTTTGGTTGTGGTCTTTGCTTCACATAAATGGAGACATTACATGTTATCTCATTCTATTAATCTTATTGTGAAGATAGGTCCTTTAAAATATCTTTTGAGAAAGACAACACTGACAGGAAGATTAGCTAAGTGGGTTATGTTGCTTAGTGAATTTGATATCGAGTATGTAGATAGGAATTATATTAAAGGACAAGTAATTGTGGATCACTTAGTTGAGGAGCCACTAATAGATGATTGTCCTATACATATAGAATTTCTAGATGTAGACATTTTGACATTATCTATACAGACATGGAAGTTATATTTTGATGGATCATACACTCAACATGGCTCAAGAGCTGGATTTCTATTTGTTACACCACAAGGGTATACAATACCAAAGTCTTACACGTTGCTCTTTCCTTTTACAAATAATGTAGCTGAGTACAAAACATTGATGATAGGACTAAAGATGGCTTTACAATGGAAAGTTATAGAGTTGAATGTCTATGGAGACTCTCTGTTGATTATTAATCAATTTAATAATGAATATCAGACTAAGGATGACAAGTTATTACCATATAAATGTATGGTTGATGACTTTAAGAAATATTTTTTTTTAATCACCTTTGAGAAAATTTCAAGACATGATAACAAGGCTATAGATGATATGGCTATAATAGATTCTCTTTTTTATGTAAACGATACAAAAGCCCATTTTGAGTTCTTGGTGGAATCTCTGACTTATCCCACATATGATGATCCTGATACAAGTATCATATGTTATATTATTGGACAAGAATCCCCAACTTATGGAAAGATATATACCTACCTTAAAGACAATACCATTCCACCTAAACTATCCAGAAACCAAAAATGTACTTCTCTCTGCCAAGCCTCCTGCTATATCTTAATATCTGACACCTTGTATCGACAAGGTCTGGACAATACTCTTTTACGATGTCTTGAACATGATGAAGCTCAAATTTCCTTACAAGATGTCCATGAGGGTATTTGTGGGACACATTTGAGTGGTCCTTCCTTGGCTAAGAAGAACATGCTTATGGGTTACTACTGGCCTACTATGGAGATAGATTCCTTTCACTTCGCTAGGAAATGCAAGAAATGTCAGATTCATGGAAATCTTATTCTTGCACCAGCATAGGAGCTCCATCCTTTTACAACCACATTTCCATTCAGTCAGTGGGGACTCGACCTTGTGGGTACAATCCACCTTGCATATTCCAACAGTCATAAGTATATTATCACTGCAATTGAGTAATTTACCAAATGGATTGAAGTTGTTCCATTGATCACTGCCACTGGTAACCAAATATCCATGTTTATCCTTAATTATATCATTTATATATATGGTATCCCTATGCATCTTATTACTAATCATGGTAAGCAGTTCCAAAATCAAGACATAGATGAACTATGTGAAAATTTCACATCACCCATCACTATTCCACCATTTAGTACCCCCAGGGTAATGGCCAAGCTGAGGCATCTAATAAAACCATTGTTAAAATACTTCAAAAGACTTTCAATGATGCTGGTAGTGACTGGCATATCCAATTGAATCCTACCTTATGGGCTTATCAAACATCCATCTGTACACCTACTGGAGCCACACTGTATTCCCTTGTCTATGGTTTTGAAGTTGTCCTGCCCCTCGAGGTTGAGCTACCTTCTTTACGTGTGTCCCTAAGAGACTTGATTCCATATGAAGAGTATAGAGTGGCACGCTTAACCGAATTGGAATTATTGGATGAGTGCAGGCAATGAGCCTTTAATCATTTGAAGGTTTATCAGCAAAGGATATCTCATCAGTATAACAATAAAGTAAAGCCTGGAGAATTTTAGGTGGGTGATCTAGTCCTTCATGAGAATCCCAAAAATCAAAAACATCATGAGAAGAAGGGGAAATTTGAACACAATTAATTGGGTCCTTTTGTGATTACCATAGTTTATAGCTCAGGGGCTTATCAGCTATCTACATTTGAGGGTAATCTCTTGGATGAGCCTCTCAAATATATGCACCTCAAGAAGTTCTATGCTTAAAATCCCAATGCAAGGGATATGTATATAAATAAAATATAAACATACAAAAAATAAAAAAATAAAAAGAAAACTGCAATAAAAATATGTGGTGAAAACCTAGAAATAGGCATTATTTTTGACAGGTTAGCTCCTCTCTCTATTAGGATTCTTCTAGCGTATTGCCCATTGTATATGTAATCACCTGAAAAATGGACAAGATCAATTAAGTGAGAAATCAAGGCAAGAATCAACACAATTAAATGTAATTAAATCAAATCAAATCAAAATTAAAGATAAATTGCAATTGAACCTAAATCTAAAATTAATTGAAAATCAAAAGGCATCAAATCAATTTAAATTGATTAAATCATGATAAATCAAATCATTGTGCAATTAATCTAATTAATGGCTTAGTTCAATTTAAATCAAATCAACCCATTTAAGGGGTATACATGGCTAAACAAATTTAATAAAATCAATTAATTAATCCTATTTTCTCTCAACACCACATGGGAGGAAAAAGCCTCAACCAATAGGATTCAAGGATAAAGCTTACATGGATCAAACCTAAAACAAATCTCAATCACACATTTTGAAAGAGCATCTTGGCAACTCATCTTGTCTTCTTGTCCCAAGCTTTGAGGACAATCCATTTAAATTGTCTCCAAAGGGTGGAACCAAGGACTTAACCCCCTACCCTTGCCAAAATCTATAAAAGCAAGGCATAAATCACTCTATTATCAGCCACAAATCTGACAATTGCATCAAACCTCTTGAGATTTTGAGCTAGAAAGGAAAATATAGAAGTTAATTAAGCATTTCAATTTGGAATTGAACTATTTAGCTTAGCTTATCATTTATTCTCATTCTAGGACTGTCACTAATGGAAGCTTGCTGAGAGCTTCATCATTAGAATCCCTAGTTAGAGATCCATAGAGTGCTCAATTGTCTTTTTTTGTTAAAATGATTTCTCTGTGTCTGTAGGATGACTGGTTATAAAAAAAATAACAAAAATCAGAGACCAGATTCAATCATGAAGGCAAAGCTTTGACAAAAAAGATCGAAAAGGAGAACATTGCTCACATTAAGCTGGTTCTAGAGGATTCTCAGCAAGAAATCAAGGTATATGAACACTATTTAAAATTTGTAGAAGCATACAAGTCAAATTTCATATCATTAAATTGGATTTATTCACCTTAATCAAGTTTTGGTAAAATTTGATAAATAAGCCTTAGATTCAATTTTATTTTTGTTTTCTCTATTTTTGCTGGTTGTATTGACTAACTTGTTGGAGGAGAAGTAATTGGAAAAGGAACAATCGCCACTAGGTGAGCATAAAAGTACAAAATTCATCAAAAATGCCCCTAGCCTTTGCTAGCTACAAGGTAAGCCTCAAACTTAGTCATTTTTTTTGCTTAAATTGTGGCTTTGTCAGTTTCAAAATCTAGTAATTAGAGCAGCCTATTATTGTTTGAGGAATTTGACATTAGGCCTATGCTCTTCACTTTCTAAGTGAATCAAAATGCCAAAAGTGTTGAACTCCTTGATTAAAAGAAATGCTAAGTAAATCAAGCACTAAATTTGAACAACCCCTTGTTTGTGGAAAAGAGTAGAAATACTTGATTCCCATTAGTCAATGGATTTGGTAATTGAACATTGTTAATTGTGTTTGGGTAATTAAGAAATAGATAGGGATATGCTCTTCACCCTTTTGGTGAATCAAACTCCAAAAACCTATCTCTTCATTCCAATTTATTGCTTTCAAATGAACATGCTAGATCAATAGTGGGCTCACCTCTCGAGATTTGCCTTAGAAAGGCCAATGAGAGGGACAGCCCAAAGTGGGATACGTTCACTTTTTCCATGGAAATCCAACCCACTATAAAATAAAATACATGCATCCTTAATGGGGTGTGCGATAAAAGGATATTAAGATTTCGAACTTCCTCGAGTAGTCCTTCGGGATTGTGCAAAACTCTGATATACCGGTGGTGGGAAGTCTCCTAATTTTGGAGGATGAAAACTTAATGTCCATTTTGAACAGAATCCTTATTAAAATACCTAGTTAACTTAGTAAAGCCTACCTTATATAGCCATGTTTACAAACCAAATTGTGAACTAGGTAGCTCTCTTGAAGTGTCTTTTTGTGCAAAAACTCGTGATAATGTCCTACAAAATTCAACCACTTTTTCTATAGAGGGTTAAAAAGAACAAGTGTACTTGTGATTGCTTTTTTTGAAAAATACATACAAAAAGTAAGAGATATCCATTTGAAAAGTCATCTTATATTTTTAAATCTCTTCATAAAACAAGCAATTACCAAATTGGGGAAACAATTCAATAATCAAACCTTATTGAATGCCAGTTTCCACACGGTCTCATAAGCTTAAACTATCTTTACAAGAAGACAGTGCCTGTATTGACCAAGAGGTCCCCAAATTTGAATATCAAAGTCCTTTAAATAATCACAACCAAGGGGATAGTCTCCCAAATCTATTTGAAAAGAGACTTGAATCAAACTCCATATTTCATGACTATCAACATGGAGGAAATAATGACAATATCAATAATGCAAACCATGAGCCTAAAGAAACCCTTGAAGAAAGAGCTAATAGAGAAGCTCAAGATAATGACTTTCTTGAAGTCATGGATAAACTCATAGATAGAGATAGGGAGAAATTTTTCCTAAATCTAGCCCAAGCAGGGGTAAAGCTTCCACATGATTACGATGTGGACCAACTCAAGAAAAATCAAGAAGAAGATAATCTGATAAATGCTATGGAAAAACAATTGAAAATGTTCCAAGCACAGATCGATTTAATGAAAAAGGCCATCAAACCTAAGCCATTCTCCATTGAGGCCTTGTGCCCATTCCCTTTTGACAAAATCTTGGTCATGGCACCTTTTCCTATCAATACACCTTAGAGAGTTTTGCTCTCTAAGCATTGAATTTATGCATAACACTACATACTTAATGAGACTTTTTCCAAGAAGTTTGGGAGGGAAAGCCATGGAATGGTTCTCCAAACTTCCGCAAGGGATCAAGAATTTTGAGGAATTAGCCTCTAAATTTGTAGCCCATTACTCCTACAATATCAAACATAATATCACCATGCTCAAATTATGCGATACAAAAAAAAGGGATGGTGAAACTTTCTTAGGGTTCCTTCAAAGGTGGAGGACAGTTTTTCCAAGATATCCACGAAGTATCCCTGAGAAGGAGAAAATGGAAATATTTAAGAACAATTTAAATATGGAGATGAATTATAGACTCCAACTTTAATGTCCTCCTACATTTGAAAAACTTATTGAGAATGGGATTAAGATTGAAGATGTATTGGTTAAAAGGGGAGAAATAAAATTGTTCAAAGACAATAAACCTTATACCAATACTAATAATAATCATTATATATCTAATTATACCAACAATAAAGGAGCCAATAATCACAATGACAAACCTAAGCTATGGTTGAGAAATAATAACAAAAATCTTGTGAACGATTGAGTTGTGGAAGCCCACAACTTGAAGGCTACCCCATTTAATTTATCAAGTGGACCAAATTCAGCCTACAATGTAAATCAAACTAATAAAGCTCCTTTTAATAATGCCAATTCCAATAACAACAACAATACCCATAATAATCCCTTTAACAATAATGCTAATGTCAACAAGCCTAAGCCTTATTTTTCCACATATCAAAAGAGGAAATTCACCTTTTTAGGTGAACCATTGGAAAATTCCTTAAGGACTTTGGTTGCTAACAAGATCATTTCCCTACCCGAGCTAAGACCATATGAGCCCCAAGTTAAACCAAATTGGCAAAATGATTCTCATCATTGTGAGTATCATCATAATAAGGGCCATAAGATGAATGAGTGCATGAAGTTGAAACATTTGGTGCAAGACCTAATTGATGATGGGACAATCAAGGTAGAAGGACCTAAAAATAATGAGGATCATACAGCCTTCAAAAACCCCTTTCTAAACCATGAAAAGGGTGAGTCATCAAACACCAATCAAAGCAATAAAAGAGGTAATGAGAAGGTCAATTTTGATCATACCTATGATAACACAATTAATGCTTTAAGAGGTGATGAAAACACCATAAATGTTATTGTGGTGAAAGAGAAACCAAGGGAAGCAACATCTAATGTTGTAACTAGGGGGCAAGCTTCAAAAATCACTCTACCTGGAAATTCTCCAAGAATGGTTCTACCAAATCAAGCTTCATCTTCATCATCAAAACAATATAATTTGGTAGATCAATTACAATGAACCCCTACTCAAATCTCTATTATTGAGTTGCTAAAATTTCCACAAACTCATAAGGATATTTTGGAGAAAGCCCTCTTAGAGACCAATGTACCTCTAAATGTGGAGGCGGACAAATTTCAAAACATGGTGGGACATCTTATTGCACCTCATTGCCTATCTTTTTCTGAACAAGATGATATGTCATTAAATCACCCACAAAACTTGTCTTTGTATATAGAGGTCCTAATTCACAAGCATAGGGTAAAAAGAGTCCTCATTGATGGAGGAGCTGGCTTGAATATTTGTACCCTAAACCTAGTAAAAGCTGTAGGATTTTCTAAGGAGGCTATTGACCCGAAGAAAAAGATAACTATAAAAGCCTATGATGATGAAAAGAGAGCTTCCAAAGGGGTCATAGTACTTCCTATTAGGGTTGGACCAATGCAGAAAGAGACTATTTGCCAAGTCTTTGACCTAAAGCTAACTTACAATATATTACTAGGGAGGTCGTGGATTCATGAAATTCAAGCCATGTCATCGACCTATCATCAATGTCTTAAATTCCCCTATCCAGGACAAGAGATCATGGTACGCAGGAACTCAAACCCCTTTCAATATTGCAATAACATGAAGCCTATAAATGATTCTTTGGTTCCACATAATGCAGAAGGGTCCATACTCTAAAGAATAGAGCAAGGGAAAGCTCTAAAGATCTTCCATCTTTAAAGGGAAAAGAAAAAGAAGAAAAAGAAGAAATTGTTGTTTTTGACAACATTTAAAGTCCTACTAACCTATCTACATCAACAAAAGGGAAAGAAAATGTTAGTGAGGAAATTAATTTTGAGAAGCAGAAAGAAGACAAAGATAAATCTATCCAAATCTACACCAAGGAGGCTCATTACCAAAAAATGGACCATATGATGAAAAAGTTCGAGAAAAAATGTCAAATAAAATAAAAGGGTGTAGGCGAATACTCCTTGTCAATGATGGATCTACCCCTATCTCCAAAATCATATGGAAGGCCATCCAATTTACCCTATAAATACAATGATAACTTTGTGAGAGCAAGCACATCTTCATCCATTGATGAAGAAGACAATGAAATTTTAAATTGGCTATACAAGGATGAGGAATCAAGTGCACATGAAAAATGCATCCAAAATGTAAGCATTCCCACACATCAATATGGGAAAGGATTTCAAATCATGAAGAAGATGGGATATGAAGGACAAGGACATTTGGGAACAAGAAATGAAGGACTCATCAAACCCATTGAGATGACATGGAGAGACAGAAAAGAGAAGACTAGATTAGGATACCTAGAACAAGGATATACTCAAAAACATTATCCTAAGGTCTATGATCAAATATTGCAATTAGGGTCACAAAGTGATGAAGACTCAAATGATTGGGAATGGGATACATTATCAAATGAATCATGTCAACATAAAGGTATTGATTTCATCCATACTTACACTCCTAGCAAAGGGAAAGAACCCATTTCAGAATCAAGCATCAAGTTCAAACCAAGTGGTCCTAGATAATGTCCCAATCCAAGAAATTGAAATAAATCAATGGGTAGGAGAATCCTATGTACCATCATGGAGACCTACTATGGAAGAATCTAATGTTAGGTTTAATCCACAAGATTTTTACCCAACAGAAACCTTAAAGGATTCTAGTGAGGGGGATTTTGACCCTAGTTCTTTAGGACATCTAGAAGAAGCACACATCATAGATTTAAGTGATACAATGTTTGAACCTTCAAATGAAGTCATGTCCTTAAACCCCATTAGATTAAACCAAAGCATTAATCCTTTGACCCTCATCTATCTGGAATTAATTGAATGGGATTCCATTGAACCTACCATCCTCCCAACCTTTTTGAATGATAATTTGGTGTCCCAATACCTAAATGTGATTGAGCCTTCTTCTACCATGGAATATGAGGAAGAGGTGACAAAGGAAAATATCCAAACTCCTAATTCAATGAAAAATGAGAAAAATAAAAAAAATAAAAAATAGAAAGAATCTAATGTTGAAAACCACCTTGTGGCAACATTAGATCAAAAAGAGAAAGAAATAAAGAATGATTCCAAAGATGAAAACCCAATAGAGGTGCCTAAGGAAGGGAGTTTGGATATTTTACCCGAGCACTATGAAGAAAGATCTCCTATCTTGATTGAGCCAACAGAAAAAGTAAACATTAGATCAGAATCAGAGCCGAGGATTATACACTTAGCCACGTTTCTATCTAATGAGGAAAGAAAAGACTTCATCAAATTCTTCAAAGAAAAGAAAGTCAATTTTTCATGGTCGTATGATGATATGCCAGGATTGGATCCAAATTTAATCATGCATCATTTGAACATAAGAGAAGGAGAAAAACCAGTAAAGCAAGAATTGAGAAAAATGCATCTGCATATAGCTTTACTTGTAAAAGTGGAGTTGGAAAAATTGTAAAGTTGGGTTTATAAGAGCTATTGATTATGCCCAATGGATTTCAAACATAGTGCCAGTTTCAAAACTAGATAAGTCCATCAAAATTTGTACAGACTTTAGGGATCTCAATCTTGCATGCCCTAAAGATGACTTTCCATTACCAAGCATAGACGCCATCATGGATTTGACAGCAGGAAATTCAATGTTCTCACTTATGGATGGGTTTAGTGGCTATAATCAAAAACTGATATCACTCGAAGATCAAGACAAGACAGCATTCACATGCGCATGGGGGACATTTTGTTGGAATGTTATGCCTTTTTCTTTAAAGAACGCTGAAGCGACCTATCAAAGAGCCATGATGACTATATTCCATGACATGATGCACAAGTTCATGGAGGACTATGTAGATGATATACTTGCTAAATCTCATTCAAGAGATGAAAATCTACCCATCTTAAGGAAAATTTGTGAAAGATTGGAGCAATTCAAAGTAAGGTTAAACCCAAAAAAGTGTGCATTTGGTGTTCAATCAAGAAAGCTATTAGGGTATATTGTTTCAACAAAAGGACTAGAAGTAGACCCTGCTAAAGTCAAAGCTATCATGGAAATGGGGCACCTAGAAACATAAGCCAGATGAGATCTCTTCAAGGTAGAATCCAATCCATTCAAAGGTTCATTTCTCAATTGGCAGAAAAGTGTCATAATTTCACTCAAATCCTTCATAAGGACATAGTGTTTAAATGGGATGAGAAATGTGAAGAATCCTTCAACTTATTGAAGAAATATCTAATGAACCCTCCAACTTTGATGCCACCTATAAGAGGAAAGCCTTTGATTCTATACATTTCAGTGGCTGAACATTCACTAGGGGCACTCTTGGCAAAAGAAGATGAATTAGGAAAAGAAAAGGCTATCTACTACATCAGCAAGACTTTGGTGAAATATGAGTTGAATTATACATTCATAGAAAGAGCATGTTTGGCCGTAGTTTTTGCTTCCCAAAAATTACACCACTATATGTTATCCCATAATATTCAACTCATTGCAAAGATTGATCCCTTGAAGTATCTTCTTAGTAAAACAACATTAAATGGAAGACTAGCCAAATGGGTCATGGTGCCAAGTGAATTCAACATAGAATATGTGGATCGTAAATATATCAAGGGCCAAGTTATAGCTGATCAATTATCAGAATCACCATTACAAGATCACCACCCAATACAAGTGGAATTTCCAAATTCTAAAATTGTGAATGTTGAAGCAAAGACATGGCAACTCTATTTTGATGGTTCCTACACACAACATGGATCAAGAGCAGTCATACTTTTGATTACTCCTCAAGGATCTACCATTCCAAAATCATACAAATTGCTATTCCCATGCACAAATAATATAGCAAAATATAAAGCATTGGTCATTCGAATAAAACTGGCATTAGAATGGAAAGTGAGAGAACTACAAGTCTATGGAGATTCATAACTAGTTATCAATCAAATCAATGATGAATATCTCACTAAAGATGACAAGTTGATCACTTACAAAAATATGGTGGAGAATCTCAAGAAGTATTTTACTATCATCACATTTGGGCAAGTTCCAAGAGAGAAGAATAAAGCAACAAATGCAATGGAAACTTTGGCATCACTTCTAGAAACACCAGATCAAAGCACCAGATATGATTAATGAACTACAACTGATTTTGAATCTGATTGAAGAATCTATGATTAAAGATCACTGAGAAGTTGTTGATTAGATTTTTAATATGATTAAATTAGTATTATGTTGTCATTGATGTCAACTAGTTTGACAACACTTATCTTGTAAGTTACTATACCAAAACATCTGAAGAAAGGTGAAAGAGATGAAGAACAGAGAAATCTACATGAGGAAGATGTATATGCTAGATGAGGATAAGGAACACATTGAGTAACTTGTTCATGAGTCTATGACCTTATGATATTGACTTTATTATGTTGCATTCATCTATGATGAAGAATAGAGCTGAAAGACACAAAGCAGTGTTGTCGGTAAATGAAGCATTTCAGTATACACCGACAGAGTGTAGTGTATACCGAGCATAGTTTTAACCAAGCTTGTGTTCACCGACACATTTCTTTGTTAACCAAGCAGAACAGAATGAATTAAATGATTAGTTTAGCCGATAAGATTGATGAGCTGGAAAGTGTATGAAATTGAGGTAACAGATAAATGTTTGTTATGAAGATCGACGGCTAACATAATTAAAGGAAGATCTAATGGAGTAGATTGAAATGTATTATTGACACATCAGTCGAGGAAGCTTAAAGTGGAAAAATCAATGAATGTGATTAAGTGGCAAAATCTGATGGACAAAAAGAAAATGGTTTACTCATTTATATAAGAGACTAAAAATTTCATAGTGAAGTTACCGGAACAAGAAGATACTGCAGGATTATCGTGTGAACAAGTTTTCATGCATTCTGATCATACTAGCTAGTAAGAACTGAGCTACAGAACAATTACCAAGCTATAGAGAGTAATTACCAATGGACAGTAAGTTGATACATTGTTGAATCTGAAAGTATTACATTGATCAGAAAGATTTGTATGAGCTGAATATTGATATGTAATCTGCAATTGAAGTTGTATTAAGGCAGATCATCTACTATTACATATTTAACCATTGTACACAGTCAAATCTCTTAACTAGGTGGACTAAGAAAGTCTTATTATGTATCATTCATAGAATGAACATTGTTATCCTGTCAACCCCATAGTGAATGATGGTTGGACGATAACTGCTGGTCTAAAATCCTCTAACAAGGTCACACCTAATAGTGTGTTTGTAAACCTTTAACAGGGTTGGGTCTTCACTGACCTCACTTCAGAAGAATGAATATTTTTGGGTTGCCGGTCCCAGGTGGTTTTTCCCTTCACGGGGTTTCCACATTAAATCTCTTATGTTATGTGTTGATTGTGATATTTGTTTGTTATCATACTTTGCATGTTACATGTTAGATTTGATCGGTAACTATTATAAGTGTTAGACTAATAATCGATAAAAGAAAAGATAGTGAAAGTATTTTATGTTTACCAAGTAGCAGAAGTTGAAGTATTTGTTTTGGATTATACATTTTTTTTTGGGACACTAGATAATTGATTCACCCCCCTCTCAGTTATTATAACAATTGGTATCAGAGCTTCGGTTGCTTAGAACAGAGTTTTAAGGACTTTAGCACAAAGGTCTCAAGATGTATAAGAGGGAAGTGCCAAGACTGAAAAAAATAACTTCGCAGTATGGCAAAGCTGGATGAAGTTGCACATATCTGGAATTGGGAATTCTGCACTACAACTAATGGAAAATGGCTACATTGAACCGACCCTTGGTCCTGTAACTCTTGATCAACTGAAAGATAGACATGAACACAATATTACTATGATGGAACTTGTTGCTACTTGTACTGACGCTGAATTTGAAGACATTAAGGGATGCACTACTGCCAAAGCCATGTGGGACAAGCTAACTCTAATATACAGTGGAGATTTGAATGTTAAAAGAGCCCGAGTTGAAAGCCTGAGAGGCAGATTCGATGATATGAAGATGAAGGAAGGTGAGAACATTGTGCAGTACTCAAATAGACTAAAAGAAGTAGTACATGCTATTAGAGCATCAGATGGAGTTATTGATGATGAAATAGTGATAAGCACGATTCTCAGAACTTTACTGCCAGTTTATGCAATCAGGATCTCTATAATTCATGAAACAAGAGCTACATCTAACCTTACTCTTGACACATTGATTGGTAAAATTACAACCTTTGAATTAAATAACTTTGATAACAATGTTTTTCCTTCTGTTGAATCCACTTTCATGTCTTCTTTGAAGATTGGTAAGTCTAGCAGGAATAATAAGAATAATGATAGTGATAGCAATACCGATGATGAACTTGATGAGCTTGAAGCTCTTATGGCCAGAAGATTTCCCAAAGGAAAAGGAAGGTATAGAGGTAAGCTACCTTTGGCATGCTTTAATTGTAAAGAAGTTGGCCACATCACTGCTAGATGTCCACATAAGAAAGATGATGATAGATCCAAAGACTGATCTGAAGGAAGCTATGGGAGAAGAGTCAATAGAGGCTACCGACACAACAATAGAGACAACCGAGATGATAAAGGAAAAAAGGTATGTTAAATAGCCAAAGATATTCAATCTGAATCTGATTCTGATGATGACATAGAAGTTGTATTTTTTGCTACGAAAGATGACTCGGAGGAAGAAGAGAAATATGAAGAGACAGCCCTGATCTCTAAATTAAGAAAAATTGATACATGGATCATAGACAGTGGTTGTACACATCATATGACCAGTGATGTAGAGAAATTTGATCAACTTGATGAATACAATGGAGGATCTGTGAGAATGGGAAATGATGCACCTTGTATGGTAAGAGGTAAAGGTTCACTAATGATCAATGATAGAATAAAATGTGACAATGCATACTGGGTAGATGGACTGAACTATAATTTTTTAAGTGTGGCTCAGCTGAACAATTCAGGCCTCCAACTTTCTTTTGAGAGCAAAAAGGTGAAGATTTATGATGACGGAGGAAGACTTTTCAGAACTGGTACACAATCTAGAGGTAATCTATTTTATCTTGATATTAATCAGTCTTCTTGTTTTTTATTAAAGGATGAAGATGCATGGTTGTGGCACAAAAGATTATGCCATGTGAATTTTGACAACATGATCAAGATTAGTAAAAAGAGAAGAGTCAGAGGATTGCCTAACTTGTCAAAATTAGATCATGCTATGTGCCATGAATGTCAAAAAGGTAATATGACTAAGTCTAGTTTCAAAAGAAAAGACTACTCAACAAAGAAGATACTTGAGTTGGTTCATACCAACCTGTGTGGTCCTATGAGAACTCAGAGTTGTTACGGTGATGGATACTTTATTCTTTTTGTTGATGACTATACTAGACTGATGACTATTATGTTCTTGAAGGAGAAATCTAAAGCTTTTAAGATTTTTAAATAGTATAAAGCTAAGGTAGAAAAAGAGACTGGTAAAGAAATAAAATGATTAAGATCTAATAGAGGAGGTGAATTTATCTCTGATGAATTTACTAATTTCTATAATGAGCATGGTATTAAAAGACAGGTCTCTGCATCGAGGACACCTCAGTAAAAGAAGGAACAGGTCAATAATTGACTGTGCTAGAACATTGATGATACAAAAGAATGTTGCTCAGACATATTGGAGGGAAGCTGTTAGTATAGCTGTATATGTTCTCAACTGAGTACAACTGAAGAAGGATACCAATCGGACACCCTATGAGCTATGGTTTGGACACAAACCTACTGTAAGTTATTTCAAGATTTTTGGAAGTAAATGCTTTATTTTGAAAGATGAGAAAAATGGTAAATTTGATTCAAAAGGAGATGAAGGGATATTTTTGGGATATTCCACTAAAAGTAAAGCATATAAATGTCTAAATAAGGTTAAAAATAAGATAATTGAAAGTACCAACATCCGTGTTGATGAGTTTGATGACAAGAACATAGAGGAAAGTACAAAGGAACCGAAAGACTATGGTAGATTCACTTACATTGAACAACTAGAGTATCTACCGAAACTACAATCTGTGATAACCGATCAGCAGGAAAACAATGTAGAACATCAAGAAAGACAAACTGATGAATAAGATGGAGCTACCAAGAAAGGAAAGGAACCTGAACAGGAAGAACAAGAGAGAAGAAACTAAGTTCTGGCTAGTTTTTTTAGATGACATCATTTTGAGACACAAATTATTGGAGATAGACAAGCTGGAATGCAAACTAGGAGAAAAACAAGATAAGGTACATGTCTAGTTTGTGAATTTGAACCAAAAAATGTGAAAGTTACATTAGAGAATGAAGAATGGGTTAATGCAATGAAAGAGGAAATAGAGAAAATAGAGAAGAACAAAACCTAGTCCTTAGTATCCCAACCAAAAGATAAGAATGCTATCGGTACTAAGTGGATATTCAGGAACAAACTGAATGAAAATGGTGAAGGCACAAGAAATAAAGCTAGATTGGTATGCAAGGGATATGCACAGGAAGAAGGCATTGGCTATGGTGAAACATTTGCACCTATTGCTAGATTGGAAGGATTTAGAATGATGTTTGCATATACTGCACACAAAAAATTCAAAGTCTATCAAATGGATGTGAAGTCAGCATTTTTGAATGGTATACTTGAAGAAGAGGTCTACATAGAACAACCTGAAGGATTCATTGATCTAGACAACAAAGACATGGTATATAGATTACATAAAGATTTATATGGTTTGAAGCAAGCACTGAGATCCTGGTATGAAAGGTTGCATACTTACTTGTTAAGTATTGGATTTGTAAGAACAAGTGAAAACAACAATCTGTAAAGAAAGGTGATACTGATGATACTATTATTATTGTTGAGATATTCATAGATGATATTATTTTTGGAGGTCAAGATCATGTATTCAAAGAATTTTCTGATGAAATGCAAAAGGATTTTGAAATGTCTATGTTCAGATAGATTAAGTTCTTTTTAGGACTACAAGTGATTCAATAGAGTGATGGGAAATTCATCACACAATCTAAATACATAAAGGAAGTATTGAAGACATTTGGCATCGAAGATGCTAAACCTATGGGAACATTGATGGCTACTGGATGCAAATTGACAAAGGAGGATGAAACTATAGAGGTAAACCAGACACTTTACTGATCCATGATTGGTAAGTTAATGTATATAGTTCACAGTAGACCAGATATAACACATGCTGTGGGAATTGTTGCTAGATTTTCTGCTAATCCTAGAGAATCACACATGATTTCTACTAAAAGAATCTTAAGATACTTGAAAAAGATAGAGGATTATGGATTATGGTATCCTAAGGAAGGCAAGTTTGAACTAACAGTGTACACCGATGCTGATTGGGCTGAAAATGTGGATGATAGAAAAAGCACCACCGGAGGAGCATTTTTCTTTGGTGAAAGACTTGTAACATGGACAAGTAAAAAATAGGCTTGTATTTCTCAGTCTACAGCTAAAGCAGAGTATGTTGCTACTGCTACTAATTGTTCAAACATTGGATACATTAAGCAAGTGTTGGAAGGAATGAATGAGGTAATCACTGACCCGGTGATTATATACTGTGACAACACTAGTGCTATAAATATTTCAAAGAATCCAGTGATGCACTCTAAGACAAAGCATATATCTAAGTATCATTACTTAAGAGAACAAGTGCAAGAGAACAAGTGCAAGAGAAGCAAGTGAAGTTATAATTTGTTACATCTAAGGAACAACTTGCAGATATCTTTACAAAGCCTCTACCGAAGGATACGTTTGAATACTTTAGGACTAGACTTGGGGTCCGTCCCCTATCTATCAGTCAGTAAGGTGATCTAGATGTTGCATCAACCTACTTTTATCAGAAGATCACACATGTTGATGCAGCATAGTTCACACTTTGAATCATGTTCAAGGTTGTGATTAATTTTGAAGAATTGAAATAGGTTGGGATATCAGTATACAGAGATACAGAGGATGTATTGAACAACAAAGAGTTACTTAACTACTAAAAGAGCTATTTGTTTATTTGTTTCTTTGGAATTTTTTTCAAAGGGAGAGATAAATAATATGAAAGGGAGAGACAAACATGCACCGATGAGAACTATCTAAGGGAGAGACAATTTGAAAGGAATAGAGTATTGAAGATCAGTTACAAAGAACAGAAGTAGGAACAAGAGAGCTGAAAAGAGCACAACTACAAAATGGTAAAGTTGTATTATCTAATGATTTTTAGTAACATAGTGATTAAACATATTAAGCTAGGGAGAGCTTGTACAACATTTGTTCACAAAGTTGTAGAATACATGTTTGGTATGTGTGTGGTACATTTCATATTAATTACTTGAGTTGCCATCAATGCCAAAGGGAGAGATTGATGAACTACAACTGATTTGGAATCTGATTGAAGAATCTATGATTAAAGATCACTGAGAAGTTGTTGATTAGATATGTAATATGATTAAATCAGTATTATGTTGTCATTGATGTCAACTAGTTTAACAGCACTTATCTTGTAAGTTACTATACCGAAATATCTGAAGAAAGGTGAAAGAGATGAAGAATAGAGAAATCTACATGAGGAAGATGTATATGTCAGACGAGGATAAGGAACACATTGAGTAACTTGTTCATGAGTCTATGACCTTATGATATTGACTTTATTATGTTGCATTCATCTATGATGAAGAATAGAGCTGAAAGACACAAAGCAGTGTTGTCGGTAAATGAAGCATTTCAGTATACACCGATGGAGTGTAGTGTATACCGAGCACAGTGTTAGTCGAGCTTGTGTTCACTGACGCATTTCTTTGTTAACTGAGTAGAACAAAATGATTTAAATAATTAGTTTAGCCGATAAGATTGATGAGCTGGAAAGTGTATGAAATCGAGGTAACAGATAAATGTTTGTTATGAAGATCGACAGCTAACATAATTAAAGGAAGATCTAATAGAGTAGATTGAAACATATTATTGACACATCAACCAAGGAAGCTTAAAGCAGTAAAATCAATGAATGTGATTAAGCGGCAAAATCTGATGGACAAAAAGAAAATGGTTTACTCATCTATATAAGAGACTAAAAATTACATAGTGAAGTTGCCGAAAGAAGAAGATATTGTAGGATTATCGCGTGAACAAGTTTTCATGCATTCTGATCATATTGGTTAGTAAGAACCGAGCTACAGAACAATTATCGAGCTACAAAGAGTAATTACCAATGGACAGTAAGTTGATACATTGTTGAATCTAAAAGTGTTGCATTCATCAAAAAGATTTGTATGAGCTGAATATTGATATGTAATCTGCAATTGAAGTTGTATTAAGGCAGATCATCTACTGTTACATATTTAACCATTGTACATTGTCAAATCTCATAACTAAGTGGACTAAGAAAGTCTTATTATGTATCATTCATAGAATGAACATTATTATCCTATCAACCCCATAGTGAATGATAGTTGGATGATAATTGCTGGTCTAAAATCCTCTAACAAGGTCACACCTAACATTGTGTTTGGAAACCTTTAACAGGGTTGGATCTTCACCGACCTCACTTCAGAAGAGTGAATATTTTTGGGTTCCCTGTCCCAGGTGGTTTTTACCTTCATAGGGTTTCCATGTTAAATCTCTTATGTTATGTGTTGATTGTGATATTTGTTTGTTATCATACTTTGCATGTTACATGTTAGATTCGATCGATAACTGTTATAAGTGTTAGACTAATAATTGGTAAAATCATAGACAGTGAAAGTATTTTATGTTTACCAAGTAGGAGAAGTTGAATTATTTGTTTTGGATTATACATTTAGTTTTGGGACACTGGATAACTGATTCACCCCACTCTCAGTTATTCTAACAATGAATTCCTGGTAGAAGAAGTTGAGCAACCCGCATTTGACCCTACTCATCCTCACACCATTTGTGTATTAACTAGACATGAATCACCTTGGTATGGAACCATATATACTTACTTAAAAGACCAAATCCTACCCATAGACCAAACCAGGAATCAAAAGAAAAGCTTCATACGCCAAGCCTCCCATTATACCTTAATATCTGACACATTGTATCAAGAAAGTCTAGATGGAATGATTCTTAGATGTCTAGAGAAAGAGGAATCAAAGAAAGCCTTACAAGAAATTCACTAGGGGATTTGTGGGAACCATTCAAATGGGTTAACCCTGTTGGAAATATGGATGCAGTAACTGAGAGGGGGGGGTGAATCAGTTAACCACAAATATATTCACCACAAATCCCTTAGATGTCTTATTAAATCATTTACAGCTGTTATACTCAATTATTGCAGTGAGTATTAATTTTAACTATTCTTTAGCATTTACCAGTGATTAACATACATGAATAAAGAAAATATCATGAACACAAGAGACACCAGATTTAACATGGAAACCCAATATGGGAAAAACCACCAATGTAACTAGTTACTATTTTTCACTCTTCTGAAGTGATGCCCTGTTAGGAGCCAACCCGGTAAAAGGTTACAAAACACACTATTAGGTGTGACCTTGTTAAAGGATTTAATCACCCTGTTAGGAGTGGCCTTGTAAGAGGTCTTTTGAAAAATTCAATGGAACTGTCACCTTGTTAGAGGATTTACAAAATGGCTGTTAAACCAACTTGGTTAAGAGATTTTAAAATCACTGCTACAATGGTAAGAAAGTAACAATGAAATGACCTGAATAGAATGCAACTGAATTGCTGATTACAGATCTTTGTTCTATTCCACTGGATCCTTCCTGATCAGATGTATCTTTGCTACTCCTCAAGGATATCTAACCATCCTTCAAAAATCACATACACCTTTCTTCAAAATGATTTGCATGATCGCTCACAAATTTTCAAACACACGTATATTTCTTATTCTTCACACAAAATTCTCAACTTGACCTAGATTATATATCATCCCAATTGATTATTTAGAATGACAAATCGGCACTAATAATTATTAAAACTTATTACAACAGTCGGCTAGAATAAACAAACAAAATTCTTTACTGAGCCGACCTTTCTCAGTAAACACTAACCCTGAAAAGATTTTCTTTGGTGACCGAGAGAACTTGGTTAGTACTACAAATTCTGCAACATCCTTTGGAGACCGAGTGAACTCAGTAAACACTAACTTTCCTTCGATAATCAAGGAAGCTCGGTTAACACTGTCTTCTGCCATACTTTCTTTTGACACCCGAGAGGTCTCGGTAGACATTGAGAACTGCCTAGCTGACCGACTGAGCTCGGTAGACACTGAGAATGATAATTGATATGACATTTGTGTGACATCAAAGACAACACATAACAATCTCCTTCAGACAATTGTATCCAACAATCTCCCTCTTTGGCATTGATGGCAACACAATATGTCATAGCACAATGAAATTTCATAGCAAACATAGAATAAGGAACATATCCTTAGCTTCATTCTGATTCTCATCTTCCTTTGTCAGCAAACTTCTCTCTCTGACTGAAAACTCTCCCTCTTTTCTTTTTAAATTCACCTTCTTAGAAATTTCATGAAATTGACAACAAACTCTCCCTCTTTGACAACACATGCCAAAGACAACACACTTCTGATGAATACTAGTGTACCTTAAATATTGATTCATATGCAATGATTCCTTGATTATGCTGCATCAACTGACTGATCTTTAACATGCTCTGGTTGATGCATTACTAAAACTCAATTTAGTGAGCCTCGGATAGGGGAATGACCCCTAACTTACCTCTTAGATACAATAATGCATCCTTAGGTAGTGGCTTGGTGAAGATGTCTGCAATTTGTTCTTTTGTATGAACATATTCCAATCTGATTTCTTTGTCCTGCACCAATTCTCTGACAAAGTGATATTTTATAGCAATGTGTTTGGTTTTGGAATGCATTACTGGATTCTTTGAAATATTTATTGCACTTGTATTATCACAAAACATAACAACTGGTTCTTTGATCTCAACTTTCATGCCTTCCAATAACTATTTAAACCATACAATATTAGAGTAGTTTATAGCTGCAGCAACATATTCTGCTTCTGTTGTGGATTGGGATGTGCAATTTTGCTTTTTACTAGTCCAAGATACTAAACATTTTGCCAAGAAAGAATGCTCCACCACTTGTACTCTTTCTATCATCAATTTTTCCTGCCCAATCAGCATCAGTAAACACTTTTAAATCCAAATTGCCTCCATATTTATACCACAAGCCATAATCTTCAGTTCCTCTCAAGTACCTCAAGATTCTTTTGATTTCCATCATGTGATTTTCTCTAGGTATTGCTGAGAATCTTGCTACTATACCTACTGCTAAGGCAATATCAGGCCTTGTGTGCACTACATACTATAATTTTCCAATCATTGATCTATATAAGGTCTGATCTACTTCTTTTGAATCATCATCTTTGGTAAGCTTCAGTCCAGTACACATGGGTTTACCAACTAGTTTTGAATCTTCCATACCAAATTTCTTAAGTATTTCCTTGATGTATTTAGACTGAGTAATGTAGATACCATTCTTGATTTGCTGAATCTGAAGACCAACAAAAAACTTTATCTGACCAAACATAGACATTTCAAATTCTTTGTTCATTTGCTCTGAAAATTCTTTGCATTGATCATCATTCCCTGTAAACACAGTATCATCCACAAATATTTCTGCCAAAACAATTTTGTTATCTAGTCCTTCTTTGATGTATAAACTACTGTTATCATTAGCTCTTTTGAAATCAATCTGAATAAGATAGTTGTGTAGTCTTTCATACCATGCTCTAGGAGCTTGTTTTAGGCCATACAAAGCTTTGTGTAATTTGCAGACCATATCCCTTTTATCTAGATCAACAAAGCCTTCAGGTTGCTCAATGTAGACTTCTTCATCAAGAATACCATTAAGAAATGCAGATTTTACATCCATCTGATATACCTTGAATCCTTTATGTGCTGCATATGCAAGTAGAGTCCTAACACCTTCTAATCTTGCAACAGGAGCAAAAGTCTCACCATAATCTATTCCTTCTTCTTGAGAATATCCTTTGCATACCAATCTAGCTTTGTTTCTTGTTACTTGACCATCTTCATTTAACTTATTCCTAAATACCCATTTTGTTCCAATTACATTTTTATCTTTAGGCCTAGGTACAAGAGTCCAAGTTTTGTTCTTTTCTATTTATTCTATTTCTTCATTCATAGCCTCAATCCAATTTTCATTTTTCAATGCATCTTTGACATTTCTAGGTTCAAAATCAGCAAGTAGACATGTACCTTTTAGTTTATTTCTTGTCATAGTACCTTCTGCTTTGTCTCCAATAATCTGATCTGGTGTATGATGCCTCCTGACATACTTGGCCAACATGGGTTCCTTCCTTTTTGAATGAGTTATATTGTCATCTTCTTCATCTTCAGGTTCAGGTTGCTCGGGCTTGGTAGATATTTGCTCGGTAGCTTCAAGCTGAAACTTGGTTTGGATTTCTTCTTGTGACTTGGTTTGAACTTCTTCTTGTGACTTGGTTACTATACTAGGCTTGGTAGATACAGTGACTTTGTTAGCTGAAGTGTCTGGCAATGTATTAGGTTCAATGTAAACAAATCTTTTGTAATCCTCTGGTTCCTTTCTGCTTTCTTTTTCAATCTTTTCTACAAACTCATCAACTTTCACATGTGCACTTTCTATGACTTTGTGAGTAGACAAATTCAAACATCTATATGCCTTACTTTTGCAAGAATATCCCAAAAATATTCCTTCATCACTTTTTACATCAAATTTTCCTTTTCTAGATTCTTTCAAGATATAACATTTACTACCAAATTCTTTTAGGTAACTTACATTGGATTTATAGCCATACCATAATTCATAAGGAGTTTTGAATGTGTCTTTCCTCAACTGTACTCGGTTCAAGGTATGAACTGCAGTGCTAATAGCTTCCTTCCAGTATTTCATAGCAATGTTCTTTTCAATCATTAGAGTCCTTGCACAATCCATGATAGATCTATTCCTCATTTCAGCTATTCCATTCTACTCAGGAGTTCTTGGAGCTGATACCTATCTTTTGATTCCTCTTTCAATGTAGAAATTATTGAATTCATGGGAGATGAATTCGCCACCTCTGTCTGATCTCAAGCACTTCATTCTTTTTCTTGTTTCCTTTTCTACTCTTGCCAAATACCATTTGAATTTCTCAAATGCTTCTGATTTTTCTCTTAAATACATAACAGTCATCATTCTAGAATAGTCATCAACAAAGAGAATAAAGAATTTTTCTCCAGTATAGCTTTCAATTCCAATAGGTCCACATAAATCAGTATGCACAATTTCCAAAATATCTTCAGACTGATAGTTTTTACTCTTAAAACTAGTCTTACCCATTTTACCAATCTGATAATTCTTACATAGACTAGCATCAGGTTTCTTTAAGGTAGGAATACCTCTTACTTTCTTGAATTTTCTTATTTTTACCATATTATCAAAATTTACATGACATAACCTTTTGTGCCATAACCAACTTTCTTCAATTTGAGCAATAAAACATGAGTATTCACTTAGATCAAGATAAAATAGGTTACCTTTGGTTTGTTTGCCTGAACCAATCAGTTTTCCTTTGTCATCCAGCAGTCTTGCTTTGCCATTCATGAATTCAACCTTGAATCCAATGTTGATTAGTTGTGCTACACTTAGAAGATTATGCTTTAGTCCTTCAACCCAATATGCATTGTCACATATTAGTTCTTTGGTTAATGAAATTTGTCCTCTTCCTTTTATACAATGTTTCCAAACCTTACATTACCACTATCATAGTCTTCAAGGTGTTCAAACTTTGTTTTGTCACCAGTCATATGATGTGAGCATCCACTGTCTATAATCCATGTATCATTTTTTCTTATATGAGAGATAAGTGCCATCTCATATTCACATCATCAGATTCATCTTTTACAGCAATGAAGACAATTTCTTCTTCACTATCATCAGAATCCTTAGCCAAAAAACATGTTTTCTTACCTTTATCCTTGAATGATTTGAAATTCTTCTTGCCATTGTACTTGTGACTTTTCTTCTCATCTTTGCTTTGCTTGTTTGGGCACCTAGCTGCAATATGACCAATTTCTTCACATGAAAAATAGAGTAAGGGAGTTTTACCTCTGTATTTACCTCTGCCTCTTGAATATTTCTTTGCAAGTAATGCTTCAATAATTTCAAGATCACTGTCTGAACTTTCCTCTGATTCTTCTTCACTTTCTGACTGGATTTTCTTGCCTTTCTTGAGTGAAAGTTTGGCCTCAAATGCTGATTCAATATTTTTAGAAGTTGGAACATAGTTGTCATAGTTATCCAATTCAAAAGTTGTCAATCTTCCAACTAAGGCATCCAAAGTTATATTGTGATTTTGTTCACATCTTCTTTCTTGAATAGTAGATACCCTTATTGCATAGATAGGAAGCAATGTTCTAAGAACCTTACTTATAATAGTTTCATCTTCAATTGTTCCTCTAGAAGCTCTGATTGCACTAACACTTGCCTTGATTCTTTCAACATATTTTGCAATGTTTTCATCTTCTCTCATTTTCATCTGATCAAATTGTCCTCTTAGGCTTTCTGCTTTGGCTCTCTTCACATTGTCATCACCACCATATATTTTCTTTAGTTTGTTCCACATTGCATATGTAGTTGTGCAGTCTTTGATCTCATCAAATTATTCATAGCTAAGGGCTGATGCAATGTCAATCATCATGGTGTTATGGTTCTTTTTCTCTACAATGTCTTCAACAGTTAATGTGCCAGTAGGAACTGTATATTCTTGATCAATATATTTGCATCCTGAATCACCAATGGAAGCCAGATGGAGTCTCATGAGACCTTGTCATGCTAAAAAGTTATCTCTATTAAGCCTTGGAATTTCTCTCTTGTAAGACATCTTGATCTTTAGCTTAGGTCCTTGAAACCCTTCTTGCAAGAACCAAAAGCTCTGATACCAATTGTTGGAAATATGGATGCAGTAACTAAGAGGGGGGGGTGAATCAGTTAACCACAAATATATTTTCCATAGATCCCTTAGATGTCTTATTAAATCATTTATAGCTGTTATACTCAGTTATTGCAGTGAGTATTAATTATAACTGTTCTTTAGCATTTACCAGTGATTAACATACATGAATAAAGAAAATATCATGAACACAAGAGACACCAGATTTAACGTGGAAACCCAATATGGGAAAAACCACCAATGTAACTAGTTACTATTTTTCACTCTTCTGAAGTGATGCCCTATTAGGAGCCAACCCGGTAAAAGGTTACAAAACACACTATTAGGTGTGACCTTGTTAAAGGATTTAATCACCCTGTTAGGAGTGGCCTTGTAAGAGGTCTTTTGAAAAATTCAATGGAACTATCACCTTGTTAGAGGATTTACAAAATGGTTGTTAAACCAACTCGGTTAAGAGATTTTAAAATCACTGCTACAATGGTAAGAAAGTAACAATGAAATTACCTAAATAGAATGCAACTGAATTGCTGATTACAGATCTCTGTTCTGTTCCACTAGATCCTTCCTGATTAGATGTATCTTTGCTGCTCCTCAAGGATATCTAACCATCCTTCAAAACTCGCATACACCTTTCTTCAAAATGATTTGCATGATCGCTCACAAATTTTCACACACACATATATTTCTTATTCTTCACACACAGAATTCTCAACTTGACCTAGATTATATATCATCCCAATTGATTATTCAAAATGACAAGTCGGCACTAATAATTATTAAAACTTATTACAACAGTCAGCTGGAATAAACAAACAAAATTCTTTACTGAGTCGACCTTGCTCGGTAAACACTAACCCTAAAAAGATTTCCTTTGGTGACCGAGAGAACTCGGTTAGCACTATGAATTTTGCAACATCCTTTGGAGACTGAGTGAACTCGGTAAACATTAACTTTCCTTTGATAACTGAGGAAGCTCGGTTAACACTGTCTTTTGCCATACTTTCTTTTGACACCTGAGAGGTTTCGATAGACACTGAGAACCACCTAGCTGATTGACTGAGCTCGGTAGACACTGAGAATGATAATTGATATGACATTTGTGTGACATCAAAGACAACACATAACAATCTCCTTCAGACAATTGTATCCAACAAACCCTAGCTAAGAAACTTCTTAGGGTAGGATATTTTTGGCTAGCAATGGAGAAAGATGCTTGTCAATTTGCTAAAACTTGTAGAAAGTGTCAATATCATGGAAACTTGATACATGTATTGGCACAAGAGCTTCATCCCATAGCTATAACTTGGTTGTTTTATCAATGGGGTCTAGATTTGATAGGAATGATTTATCCACCATCCTCAAATGGGCATAAATTCATTATCACTACAATGGAGTACTTTACCAAATGGGTAGAAGTTGTACCCTTATCAACTACAACTGAAAAATAGATATCTTGTTTATCTTAAACCACATAATATGTAGATATGGTGTTCCACATGCTATCATAACTGATAATGCAAAGCACTTTAAAAACAAGGACTTAAAGGAGTTATGTACAAAGTTCCACATGATACACCACTCTTCATCAATCTATTATCCTCAAGGTAATGGACAAGCATAAGTGACAAATAAGAATATCCTGAAGATATTGAAGAGAACTGTGGACAATTCAGGTAGGGATTGGCATATAAAAATAAACCCGACCTTATGGGCTTATAGGACAAGTATCAAAATGCCAACAGGAGCTACACCATTTTCCTTAGTCTTTAGAATAGAAGTAGTTTTTCCTTTTGAGGTAGAACTTCCATCTTTGAGAGTATCTCTACCTGGATTGATAAGTGAAGAAGATTATAGAGTTGCTAGGTTACATGAATTAGAAGTGCTAGATGAGAAAGAGAAAAAATCATTTGATCACTTGAAAGTGTATCAAAACTGAATGTCAAGGACTTATAACAAGCATTTCAAGTCAAGGACATTCCAAATAGGTGACTTAGTTTTGCGAGAAAATCCCAAAAATCAAGCAGAAAGAGAAAAGAAAGGAAAATGGGAAGCAAACTGGTTAGGACCTTTTGTGATCACTTCATCTTTTGGGACAGGCACCTACAAATTAGATGATTGTGATGGAGAGGAATTACAAGAACCTATCAATAAAATTCATCTTAAAAGGTTCTACACATGAAGCAGAGGAAAGAGAGAAAGAAAGAAAATGAGTATCAGAGGATATTAGATGGAAAGCATCATATTTATTATACATAGTCAAAAGAGATCCTAAAAACACCAAAAACATTTGAAAAATAGAAAAGAGCAAACAAATCAAAAATATAGAAAAGACCAAAAATAGTGGAAAATTGAGCATGAAGAAAGCCAAAAACATTCAGATATGATCTCCAAAAATATGTTGTCTTGGTGAAAACCTAGCAAATAGGCGCCTTGGTAGCAAAAAGAGAGAAAAAGCTTTAAAAATAGAAAAAGAAAGAAAGATCCATTCAATCCATGAAAACTTGGTAAACAGGCACCATTGAAATTCCAAGTTAGTTGCATACCTATCAGTCATCCTTGTAAATATTGCATTCACCAGCATTTGTATATATTGCATAATAAAACTCTACAGTCGCATTTGCAAGTACCAAAAGATTTTGGTCACCTAATCTGTAAATTTTCCTAAGTCCCACAAACGTCATCATATCAAACTAGGGGCAATCTACTCTAAAGGAGGAAGGATTCATCAAAAGAAAATTTCAATCATTTATCGAATCAATTCATCAAAAACACAAGACTTAATCAAATCACAATCCCAATCCAAATTGAACCAAATACAAAACTTGATCCAAGATCTTACACGACCCTATGTTTATCAGGATTAAAAGTATGAAATGGATAGAACTACACTTGAAAGATGGATTTGAAAAATGATGCAAAATTTTTCTAAAGTGTCAACTTGATTGATGAAATCATGATTTCTAGTGAATCAATGAAAGTTTTAAACTAGATGAGCTATGATGAAAGCATGATATTTTAGTTGATTTATGAATGACTGTCTTAAAATCAAAGTTTTAAAGCATGCATTATATGTCTAAGGACATGATCATCAAAGAATCATCGAGGACTTGTACATATGATGAAACTGAGATTTTTGTTTGTTCACACAAAAGAATACCTTGGATATTTTGATGTTCAATATCATAATACCAAAATCCACTTGCAACATAGAATCTGATAAAATCAGTATTTTCACTCTCATGATTGACTTCAATCAGCGACAGATGTACCAAAGGATGGGAAAGCAATGAAAGAGGTGAAAAAAGTATTCATATCACCATAGTTGAACTGGTGATGGTTGTACCAAATCAGGATTCCAAAAAATGCTCAATGAGGAATATAAGCTCCAAATTTTTGAAGAGTGATAGTTAGTTGCATACATCTTAGATTAAAATGCCTTTAATGTATTTTGCCTTTCTTAGCTTCAAAAACTAAATTGAAAGAGGAAAAGAGAAAGGGGGTGTAGTCAAATCAAAAATCAAGTAAGCGTCAAAAACTCTATGTGATCGAGTGTGTTGGAAATCAAAACAAAATAAAAAATAAAAGTGCATTTCATTAGTTCACTTGCATTTGTTAAACTCATTTTATCTTGCATTCATTTAAAGATTTTCCACCCTATAGTTCAATTAGATTATTTGCATTAAGGTGCATTCATTTTTAACTAAGTTCATCCCATATAGTTTAAATCATTTTCATAACATTCATTTTATTAAGTTGCATTCATCATTCATATCTTACATAAAGTACCAATCATTAAGTGCATTAGGTTGCGTTCATAGTTTAAATCATTTTCATTAAGTTCAAGGCATTAGGTTGCATTCATTTTAAAGTTCATCTCATATCAATTCATTAAGTGCATTCATTAATATCCATTACATTCAATAAATGTTCATTACATCCATTAGGTCATTTCATTCATCATTAGGGTGCACATCATTTAGTTAATTGTAAAATTGCACCGTGCATTATTCATTTAAATTAAGCATCATAGCATTTATATCACATACATCATATAGAATCTTTAATCATTAAATATCCATAATCATTATTCATTACATCACATTTTTTTAAATCCATCCATTGCATTCCTTTATCCATAAACATCATTAGATTGCATTAACCATTACATTATCCATATAACACATCTATATATCACCTACATCCAAAAAGCATTAAGTATCATTAAATCCATATTGCATCCATTCATCTATTCTGTGTCATACTTAAGACAACCATTAAGCATAAATACAACATGTGCATCCACATCATAAAAATTGCATTTTGAAAATCCAAAGACAAAGCATATAGGAGATAGCATCATATAGATCTGTATATCATAGTAAAACACCTGAAAAATGACGTCCAACACATGATGACATCACATAATATTAAATCTATCAAACTAGGAATCAAAGTCCATACTATCATAATCAAATTGAGCATCAAGTCTACGATATCATCAAAACAACATCTGGAAATCAAAGTCCATCAAAGTATCAACAAGTAACAAGTATCAACGTATAACATAAAAGTACATCAACTGATCAAAAGAATACAACAGAGTCCAATGTCTCGATATCAAAAAAGCAATCATATACATCATCAATGAATAAATAATATATATCAGTTGTTAGAAAGTAAAGATCCCCAAGATAATTGAGAGGGGGGGGTGAATCATTTATCTGATTATTTAACCATTCAACTGCTTTAAACAATATAATCAATGTACTAATCAACCATAGAAAGATAACCATACACAATTGCACAATAACACAAGATATGTTGACTAGGGAACCTCTTGAAAAGAGTAAACCCCGGTGGGAATGATGCCCACAAAATGATGCACTAATATGAAAGTTCCTTGTTAGAGGATAGACCCTATTAGGAGTCTTATGAAATGCATTCAGTACATATAAATCCCTGTTAGGAGATTTTGAATCCCTGTTAAAAGATTCTAACCTGGTTAAGAGTTTATGGAAGACAGAAGGACCCACTGCCCAAATAGCTTCAAGGCAAGATCTCTGAACCCATTGTCCAAAAGATCTTAGAATTATTCAATAGAATAATATGAAATATATTACCTCTTTCACACTGTGCCAAAACCGCACTCTCTGCTACACAATATCACAATTCCAAATCTCTGTACTCACAAGTCTTCCTTCATCACTGAATTAGCTCTTTTCTTCACTTCATGCATATATTCGTGTCTCAACTCTCATAGTACACATTACAACAAGGAAAACATTCCTTCTTATATACCAAACTCAAATAATTACAAATGAGTCGGTCCTCAATTACAAAATAATAAATTCTACATGCTACACACAAAATTTCACATAAAATTGTCGGCTTCCAGATACTGTAACTTTCTCCAAACATATCTTCGAAGTTTGCACTATGAACCACATCATCATTAATGAGTCTCCAATATCCCTTTAACTACACAAAATTAGATTCCATCCCAGCTAAGAGATATCCTCCAATTTCTGAAAATTGCTTCACAGAAACACTGTCCAAACACTGGTTTCACCAAAATGCTCATAACTCTCACAAATGAATGAATTTCTTTTCGCGTTGTTAACCATAGGTTAAAAACACACCAAAGAACATACCATCAACTGTGCAAAAGCCAATCTGCAATACAACATGTGCACAAAACAAAACTATACCTGCTTTCCTGCTAATATCCAGAATATCACTGTGTTGACATCAATGACAATCCAAGTCATGAATGCAACAACAACTGCTACAAAATGACTACCAAAATACTTTAGATTCATTCCTAACAATCTCCCCCATTGGCATTGATGGCAACATAGATGAAAAACATCCAATGTTCCAAAAATCCAATACTGCAACATCACTGCAAAATATCAAATTAAATCTTGCTTCGTTTTCCTATCCAGCTCTCTCATACAATCCACAATGTTTTTCATGTATATCTCTCCCCCATTGACATCAATGACAGAAATTCCATCACTAAGTCAACAACAACTTAATGTCAAAAGACACTTTTCAGAAAAATACAATAACAAGAGTCCTCCTGACTCAGCTCATAAACTCCCCCATAGAGGAAGTTCCAACATCCAATCCAGAAGAAAGATAGGGCTCATATACCACTGGACAGATGCAATCATCTGCATCAATTCTCAAAAATAGGTTGGGGCATAACTCGAAGCATACCTCTCAGATACACAAATGTATCCTTAGGTAAAGGCTTTGTAAATATATCTACTATCTGCTCCTTTGTACTTATGTACTCCAATCTTACTTCTTTTTCTGCAACTTTCTCTCTTACAACATGATACTTGATCTCAATATGTTTAGTCTTAGAATGTAAAATAGGATTTTTTGACATACTCACTATACTGGTGTTATCACAATGTATAACAATAGGCTCATCAAACTTTATTCCAATATCCTTCAACATCTGCTTCATCCAAATAATCTGATTACAATTATTTGCTGCTGCAACATATTCTACTTCTGCTATACTTTGTGAAGTACAATTCTGCTTCTTACTTAACCAAGAGACCAATTTTCCTCCAAGAAAAAAGGCTCCACCACTGGTGCTTTTCTTGTCATCAACGCTACCTCCCTAATCTACATCAGTATAGGCACATAAAGTAAAATCATCAGAATTCTCATACCATAATCCATAATCCATTGTTCCTTTCAGATATCTCAGTATCCTCTTTACTGCTGCATAATGTGATTCTCTAGGTTCTGCTTGAAATCTTGCTACAATCCCAACTGAATGTGCTATATCAGGTCTTGTATGTGTCAAGTACTGCAATCCTCCAATCATAGATCTGTACTTTTTCTGCTCAACTGCTGGTGTCTCATCTTTGCTAGATAACTTATGTCCGGTTACCATAGGTGTTCCAACAGGTTTAGAATCTTCCATTCCAAATCTTTTCAATAAGTCATTCAAATAATTAGTCTGACTTACAAATATACCTTCCTTGCTTTGTGTTATCTGTAATCCCAAAAAATATTTCATTTCTCCAATCATGCTCATCTCAAATTTAGTCTTCATTTCATCTGCAAATTTGTCACTAGCTTCATCTTCTCCTCCAAAGATAATATCATCAACAAATATAACTATAACCAACAAACCATTCTCAATTTCTTTTGTGTATAAGTTACTATCTGTTGTTCCTTTTATAAATCCCAATTTCAATAAATACTTATCCAATCTTGCATACCAGGTTCTAGGTGCTTGTTTTAATCCATATA
This sequence comes from Chamaecyparis obtusa, assembly GCA_027943335.1. Classification (NCBI taxonomy): domain Eukaryota; kingdom Viridiplantae; phylum Streptophyta; class Pinopsida; order Cupressales; family Cupressaceae; genus Chamaecyparis; species Chamaecyparis obtusa. The sequence continues at coordinate 688,987 of BSBK01000560.1, forward strand.
AAGCTTTCTTTAACTTACATACCATATCTCCTTCTTGTGTCAAAGGAAAACCTTCAGGCTGCTCAATGTAGACTTCTTCTTCCAATTCACCATTCAAAAATTGACTTCACATCCATCTGATACACTTTGAATTTCTTGTAAGTTGTATATGCTAGAAACATTCTCACTGCTTCAAGTTTGGCCACAGGTGCAAAAGTTTCTTCATAGTCAATTCCTTCTTGTTGTGAATATCCTTTACATACCAATCTTGCTTTGTTTGTTATCACTTCTCCTTGTTCATTCATCTTGTTTTTGAATACCCACTTTGTTCCAATCACATTCTTGTCTTTAGGTCTAGGGACCAATTCCCATGTCTTGTTTTTTTCAATCTGCTCTAGTTCTTCTTTCATAGCAATAATCCAATGTTCATCTTCACAAGCTTCATTAGTAGTCTTAGGTTCAATTTGAGAAATCAAACATAAATGTACCTTATTTCGAGTCAAAACTCCTCTATCTAAACTTCCAATAACTTGCTCAACAGGGTGATGTCTTGAAGTATACCTGTTAGGTGTCATAGTTACTGATCTTGTTCCAACTGTAGATTCTTCTCTGCTTTCTTCTCTATTTTCTTCAGTATGAATTTCATTTAGCAAATCACTGTTAGTTTCAAAAAATAATTCTACATTTTCAATGTTAGGCTGAGGTTGTGCTTCTCCATCAGATTCATAATCAAGCATTCTTTCCTAAATTTTAAACTTCTCATCAACTTTTACATTTGCACTTTCAACAATAGTCTTAGTTCTTTTGTTATAACATCTATATGCTTTGCTTTTTAAAGAATATCCAAGAAATATTCCTTCATCACTTCTAGGATCAAACTTTCCTATATCATCATCTCTCTTTATATAACATTTACTTCCAAAAATTCTAAAATACTTAACTGAGGGTGTATGTCCAAACCATAATTCATAAGGTGTCTTGTTTGTATCTGCTCTGATTTGTACTCTGTTCATAGTGTATACTATTGTGTTCACTGCTTCTCTCCAAAAAGTCCTAGCCAAATCATTTTCAAACAACATAGCTCTTGCTGCTTCAGTTATTGACCTGTTCCTTCTTTCTGCAATACCATTTTGTTCTGGTGTTCTAGGGGCTGAAAGTTGTCTCTTAATACCATTCATTTCACAAAAGGTGTTAAACTCTCTAGATGTAAATTCACCACCTCTATCAGATCTTAGACACTTAATCTTCATTCCAGATTCATTCTCAATTTTGCTTTTCATGATCTTAAATTTATCAAATGCTTCAGATTTTTCTTTCAAAAATGCAATCCACATCATCCTTGTAAAATCATCAACAAGAATCATAAAATACCTTTCTCCATAGAATCCTCTAGTCCTACTAGGACCACTCAAGTCTGTATGAACAATCTCCAGCTTCTCTGTCGATGTGAACTTCTTGTTGGGAAATGAACTCCTTTTCTACTTTGCCATCATACATTCTTTGCAAATCATGTTAGCAGGTTTCATAATTCTAGGTAAATCTCTTACCGCAAGTGTAGTGCTCACCTTGACAATATTATCAAAGTTTCTATGACAAAACCTTTTATGCCATAACCAACTGTCATCAATCCTAGTTATCAAACATGTCATCTCAGTAGGATTCAACTGAAATACATTACCTCTGGTTCTGGATCCTTTTCCAATCAGATTTCCATCTTTATCTTTTATCACACAAGTTTTCTCAGTAAACCAAACTTGATAACCCTTATCAGCCAATTGTCCAGTGCTTAGTAGATTATGTCTCAATTCATCAACAAAGTAAACATCATCAATGTTAGTCTTTCCATCAAGAGTAATAGATCCTATACCCTTAATCAAACAAGGTGCATTGTTACCAACCCTAACAATTCCTCCATCATAATTATCTAACTTAACAAACTTTCTTTTATCTCCAATCATATGATGTGAACAACCACTGTCTATAATCCAATCAGATTTCTTTTCAACTTGTGAAACTAATACTTTTTCTTCTCTTTTATCAGATTCATAACTTTCTTCTTTAATTGCTACAAATCCTATTTCCTCAAAGTTATCATTATCATTGTCACTTAAATGTTTTTCAATTCCTGCTTCAAGATCTTCATCATTTGCATAATAACATTCTTTAGATCTCCTAGGTTTAAAGTTGCTTTTATACTTCTTAACTCTTTTAGGACATTTAGATGCAAAATGACCATATTCTTGACAAGTCCAACATTTAAAGATTTTCTTACCATCTAGTTCTCTTTTTACAAGTAATGCAATACCTTCTTCAATCTTCTTATCTTCCTCAGATCTGCTACTGCTGGCATAATCTCCATTCACACTAGTACTCTTGTAGGTCTAATGTTAAGAGCACTGAATGTTGTTTCCATTCTAGGTAGCTCTCCTAATAATCTCAAGTTCATCTCTGCTATTTCTAATCTTCTAAGAAGAGTCTCTCTTGAAAAGTTCAATGTAAAAGGTATCACTTGTTCAATCATCTGTGTTGTCTACATGAATACTGGTGTCAAAGTTCTTAGAATTTTCCATATCACTTCATTCTCTATCTTATCACCTCCACAAGATTTTATTCCTATTACAATCTCAGACATCCTACCAATATAGCTTCTAATAGATTCATCTTCCATCATTCTGATATCTTCAAATGCACAAATCCAATTATGTAATCTAGCCTTCTTTGCATGTTCATCACCTTCAAAAGTAGAATGTAAAGCTTTCCAAATTGCATGAGATGTTTTCAAACATCTTACCTGACTATATTCATTCTCTGGTAGTGATGACAAAAGTGCTTCTCTTGCAAGTATGTTACACATGAATAGATCTAGTTCATCTTTAGTTCCTGCCTCTAGATTGTCTTCTTCAATGATAGTCTTCTCATTCTTTGTAATCAACCAATAACTTGGTCCTAAACACAATAGATGTGTCTTCACCTTTTCTTTCCAGCTATCAAAATTTACTCCATCAAACTTAGGGCTTTCTTTTCTGAAATTCGCCATGGATCTCCTTAAGTTGTTAAACTTTTCTTTCAAGGACCTGTTGCTCTAATACCAATTGTTAGAAAGTAAAGATCCCCAAGATAACTGAGAAGTGGGGGGGTGAATTAGTTATCTGATTATTTAACCATTCAACTACTTTAAACAATATAATCAATGTACTAATCAACCATAGAAAGATAACCATACATAATTGCACAATAACACAAGATATGTTGACTAGGGAACCTCTTGAAAAGAGTAAACCCCGGTGGGAATGATGCCCACAAAATGATGCACTAATATGAAAGTTCCTTGTTAGAGGATGGACCCTATTAGGAGTCTTATGAAATACATTCAGTACATATAAATCCCTATTACGAGATTTTGAATCCCTGTTAAAAGATTCTAACCCGATTAAGAGTTTATGGAAGATAGAAGGACCCACTACCCAAATAGCTTCAAGGCAAGATCTCTGAACCCACTGTCCAAAAGATCTTAGAATTATTCAATAGAATAATATGAAATATATTACCTCCTTCACACTGTGCCAAAACCGCACTCTCTGCTACACAAGATCACAATTCCAGATCTCTGTACTCACAAGTCTTCCTTCATCACTGAATTAGCTCTTTTCTTCACTTCATGCATATATTCGCATCTCAACTCTCATAGTACACATTAAAACAAGGAAAACATTCCTTCTTATATACCAAACTCAAATAATTACAAATGATTCAGTCCTCAATTACAAAATAATAAATTCTACACACTACACACAAAATTTCACATAAAACTGTCGGCTTCCAGATACTGTAACTTTCTCCAAACATATCTTCGAAGTTTGTGCTATGAACCATGTCATCATTAATGAGTCTCCAACATCCCTTTATCTGTGCAAAATCAGATTCCATCCTAGCTAAGAGATATCCTCCAATTTCTGAAAATCACTTCATAGAAACATTGTATAAACACTGCTTTCACCAAAATGCTCATAACTCTCACAAATGAATGAATTTCTTTTTGCACTGTTAACCATAGGTTAATAACACACCAAAGAACATACCATCAACTGCAAAAAATCCAATCTCCAATACAACATGTGTGCAAAACAAAACTATACCTGCTTTCCTGCTAATATCCAGAATATCACTGTGTTGACATCAATGACAATCCAAGTCATGAATGCAACAACAACTACTACAGAATGACTGCCAAAATACTTTGCATTCATTCCTAACATCAGTATCATCTCAAAGTCAACCAGTTGAACCACTAGCTCCACTAGAACCACCAGCACCGTCAGCACCATCAAGACCAGGACCAGTATCAGGAGGATGACTTGAACTAGCCTATAACCCATGTTGACTCATAGCAGCCATAAATGCCTACATCATACTACTCAACTCAGTAACCTATTGTTGCATCTCTGACATCTTAGACTGAAAAGATCTCACATCTGAGGCTAAGGCTAGTATAGGAGCCTGTGCTGGAGCTGGGGCAGGAGGAGTCTGAGGTGGAGGCATAAAAGAAGATGGTATAGCAGAAGAAGATGGAATGGATGAAGATGGAATAGATAAAGATGGAACGAAAGAAGAAGAAGATGGATGAGATGAAGAAGATAGCATAGAAGTGGAACCAGGAGCTGGTGGAGGATCCTATGCCAACTGGCCATGTGCTTGATCTAATAATGCATGTGCTACCTAGGCATCCATTTGTCATTGATTCCTAGCTCTGCGATGACCCTATCTACCTGCCAGATCTATAGCAACCTGATGTAGCACTCTATCCACACCCCAACCTCTCATCCGAACACCACCGCCACTTCTAGGAGGAATGGGAGCAGTAGCAATGACTAGCATCATGAATCTACCTTCTCTAACTACCCGATGACCTAGCCATCATTGATGAACTCATATCCTACACCCCTACCACCATCCCCACCATCATCACCACCATCGTCATCAAACTCCTCATCAATACCTGGAATCCTCTCTGTAGGATCTGTAAACCTCATAAATGGGTTCTGAGTGAACCAGTCTGCATAGTCATCTGTCATCCCGACATCAATAATCAAAGATCTCATATCCTAGTGGAGATACGCCAATTGCTCAATCTCCTGGAAGGTTGTCCTAAAATCAACACATGGACCCCATAACGCTCTCTCTACCTGAACCTGAGCGTAAATTTTTATACCATGGGGCATAACCTGAACATGGTCATACTACTGCAACACTCCACGAAAGCAAAATCTCTCAATAATATGAGGTGACTATCCTATCATCCATCGGGGAGAGAACATGAAAGGAAGCTCTGAGTCATCCTCAGGCCATAGCTCACATCCAAGGTGTGGTTGCCAGATGACCTGATCGATATCGTCTATGACATGGCACTAGTAATCTACCTTTCCCATATGGGCCTGCACAACCATACCCTCGTATATCTAGGCAAATGGCCATCCCAAATCTTGGTGACACGCTGCAATTGGTCTCATCACTGGGAGATGCTCCCATGTCCAAAGATGAAGAAGAATAACTCCTACTAAAAGAGTGGAGGAACATCTATACACTAATGTATGCAACTCATGATAGATTTGTGCCAAGACATAGGACCCCCAATCAAAACGTCGAGGCTGGGCCATCAAGTCCTCAAGAATAGGACCCTAACCAACTACAATTCCATGACCTTGCCTATTTGGTACAAGGAATCCTTTGATCAAGGCACCCAAAACTACTAGCAAAACTAGGAAAGAATGGAACTGAGACCACTTAATGTAATCGTCACCAATGGTAGGATCCTAGAATACCCGACGACATGTGGCACCATCATACACCTGATCATAGAAAACCAACTCTCCTCGAGTCAGGATACACAAGAGCCAGTACACATCCTCAAGGGTGATCATCATCTCACCCATAGGAAAATAGAATGTGTTATGGTCAAAGTGCTAACGCTCTACCATAGCGGTAATCAATCCTTGATTCACTCAGAATCAAGGTAGACCTAGTAGGAAAGATAACCCACACCTACCTATATGTCTCTAATCTAGAGCACTTTGGTAATCTATCATACTAAATGGAAATAGGTACAAACCTCGGATGACCAGTGACTTAAGCAATGTCTTCAAAAAGCAAGTTAAATCACATCAGTTTCAAAATTAGTTATTTTTTGAATTATCCTAAGTCAATCAAATATTTACAAAATATCAAACCACAATCAATTTTCCTGATTCTATTCAGAGAGGACGGAAAATTCATCATCATCCATCATCTAAATCGAGATTGACAATCAAACATTCAAATTACAATTGACTAAAACTGACATCCTACAACTCGCTATCAAAATCAGGTTTATTACCTACGTCAATCAACTGATCGATGATACTGAGAAATTCAGAAAACTGACTAAGGCATTTAAAAAAATTTCCTACCAGGGTAAAAGCGTTGTTTAATTTCTTAAACATGCTAAAATGCAAAAGCGCTATTTAAAAGTTTAAAAGCACCATCAAAATTATCAAACATGCTAAACAATTGCATACGTGCTAAAACTATTCAAATGCACTACTTTAAAATTTGAATGCATTATTTCATCAATCAAAAGTGAAAATCCATTCAAATGCGCTACTTTAAAATTCAAAAGCGGTAAACAAAATTCAAAAGCAAATCATGCCCTAATATCAACGTGTAAACGGGCTATTTGCCTATACAGACACGCTATTTCAAGGCACGAAAGTGCTAAAAAACTAGTAAACGCACTATTAAAAGGTTAAATGCGCTATTTCATGGAAAAAAAAGCAAAAAAATAGGGTTTTTCTATGAAAAATTCAATTTTTTTGAAAATTAGAGCATGAAATTGAAAATGAGAGGATTGGGCACTTATCAGAGGTTCGTAGGTCAGTGGCTGCTGAAACCATCACCCGTGCTCGAACCTATGCTCACAAATCAGAATCACCATTAAGAAGAGCTCGGAGGAATCAAAGTCAAAAGTGAAAATGAATAGTGAAAATGACTTTTTAACCCTTTATATAGCCATTTTTTACCTAAAAAGGGCATCTTTGACCAGAAAATGCTTGTGAACCCAAATTTTTGACCAAATCTACCAAATTAGGGGCATTTATCATTAAAAAAATGCAAAATCAATATCAAAAATGAAATCAAAATTAACTTTTTAATTTGACCTAATCAACACAAAATAACCTAAATCGTCAAACTTTTTCAAACAACAATCAAATTTCATTTCATTTTCGAGGGGGCATACACTTAGATAATCAAGAACAGCAGCAACATCATCGAATCAGGGGCACGACCATCAAATCAAAGCGCAATCTTTTATCAAAAAAAATTTCAATTATCAATCAAAAGGGGCATTGAACATCAAATCGAATCGAATCAAGTACCATATCAGCAATCTATCATCAGATCGACCATCAGGACATCAAAATCAAATAAACTTCATCAGAATCTACATCTTGCATTGAACATCAAAATCGACCATCAAATGAAATTAGGACTTTACATCAACTAAATCAAGACCTTATATCAGTTGGATCAAGACATTCTTTGAATTGACACGCTTCGCACGTCATCTCAAAAAGGGGCATTTGTAATCACCTGAAAATGGACAAGATTAATTAAGTGAGAAATCAAGGAAAGGATCAACACAATTAAACGCAGTTAAATCAAATCAAATCAAAATCAAAGATAAATTGCAATTGAACCTAAATCCAAAATTAATTGAAAATCAAAAGCCATCAAATCAATTTAAATCAATTAAATCATGATAAATCAAATCATTATGAAATTAATCTAATTAATGGCATAGTTCAATTTAAATCAAATCAACCCATTTAAGGGGTACACAATGTCTAAACAAATCAAATAAAATCAATTAATTAATCATATTTTCTCTCAACGTCACATGGGAGGAAAAAGCCTCAACCAATAGGATTCAAGCATAAAGCTTACATGGATCAAGCCTAAAACAAATCTCAATCACACATTTGGAAAGAGAATCTTGTCCACTCATCTTGTCTTCTTGTCCCAAGCTTTGACGAAAATCCATTTAAATTGTCTCCAAAGGGTGGAACCAAGGACTTAACCCCCTACCCTTGCGAAAATCTATAAAAGTGAGGCATAAATCACTCTATTATCATCCACAAATCTGAAAATTGCATCAAACCTCTTGAGATTTTGAGCTAGAAAGGTAAATATAGAAGTTAATTAAGCATTTCAATTTGGAATTGAACTATTTAGCTTATCTTATCATTTATTCTCGTTCTAGGATTGTCACTAATGGAGGCTTGCTGAGAGCTTCATCATTAGCATCCCTAGTTAGAGATCCATAGAGTGCTCAATTGTCTTTATTTGTTAAAATAGCTCTTCCTTTATGGTAATTTAGTTATTTTATTCATTTATTTACAATACTAACCCTATTAAGGTACAAATTCTAGTACACAGTGTTAAGATATAGCTTCATTCATATTATTACTATATATATATATATATATACATATATATATATATATATATATATATGTATATATATATATATATATATATATATATATGTATATATATATATGTATATATATATATATATATATATATATATATATATATATATGTATATATATATGTATATATATATATATATATATATATATATTATAGTATACCATGATTATATCTTAAGAATTGTGATTGTATTATTATTATCTTATTATCATTTTATATTGATGAAATATAATAATGATAATAACATAACAATATATGTTAATATCATATTGAAGTAAATCGAACTATGTTCGATATTCACATTAATATAAATATCGACTAACAAGTCGATGTCATTCATAACAGTAATGACATGGTATTTGATTAACTGTGGTCGTTTATATATCGGCTAACAAACTGATCACTTATGTATTAACATAAGCGACTGTTGTTAATAGTCACTTATGTTAATACATCAATGACTAATAGTCGTGTCCATTCAAGTATGAAAAAGGCGCGTCTAATAAAGGTGACTGTTACAAGCATACTTATATGCTATGATCGCAAATTTGTAGAGCAATCAATTACTACGGCATAGCTTCTACAATCTGCGATCACAACATAATAATTATTTCAATATCATTTGCAGTCATAATATATATACAATCAGACATTACATATTACAGCAGAAAATATATTCCCAGATTTGATTTTCCTAACACATAGTATATATCCACAATAAAATGGCTATTCCATAGCATCTCGCCCTATGTATATATCCATAATAAATTGGCTAGTCCATAGCATCCCATCCAATGTATAAACCCATAATAAAACCCCATCATAGCTTGGTCTCGTGTTTTGGTATTCATCCTAGTTTGTGTGTCTTTCTTCATCCATAATAAGTCAATCCATCACCGAGTTGGGGGAATGTCCTCGACGTAGTTTGGGAAGTGGATCTATGATACTCATGACTCTTAGAGGACAAAAGGGAGCATATTTACTAGACAAACACAATCAAAAGCTCTTACACAATGATATATTGGTAATGACTCATAACATGTGATATATCTATTCAAACTTGATTGCTTACCTATACATTTGAAACATCTACACATCATCCAATCCGATCAACAAACTTAACAACATCTTTTGCCAAATAAATGTGTATTCATCACAAGCATGTTATAATTGATTGCTATAGGTTATGCATTCATATTTGGATTTCATTGTTATCATGTCTCCTATGCTATTCTGGGATATCCTTGACATGAGTTTAAAACTCCCATATGTCATTGATTAGAATAGTCAGGATGGAGCATGATACATTTTCTTTGATTTTTGTTTGTGGGATATTCCGATGAAGTTGAAGGAACATGTAATTGGGGTGTTTGTGTGTAAGTGCCTACATCTATTTAATAAGCATTGACTCATACAATTTATGTTGATATGAAAATTCTATTAATAGTGACGTGCCACACATACCTCGACTCCAAATATTTGTTCCTTGTTGGAGGGGAGAATATTCCTTGTCTATTATGCAAGCAAAACTCAGGTCATCTCGGTTTAATTATACTTAGATGCTTCTTGAGATTGCTATATTAAACTCCATATAAGAAGTGCTCAAGTCATCCTGGTTTAATTATACCATGATGCTTGCATTTTCTCGCAACATAATGAGCTCAATGATGATAAACAAATTTTGGTTACTATGATCTAAGATGTTTGATGAAGTTGTGGAGATATTCATATTTCATTTTGCATTTCATTAAGATACTCTTGCATATAGTGCTCCTTGTATAAGGTTTTGTAGGACTTCTTTCTTATTAGCTTGTCTAGTTTCTTTGTCTATTCTTCTCATGTCAGACACATTGTTATGAAAATTGAGGACATTTGGCATCAAAAACATAGGTTTCATGTTGAATTATTCATTTTGTATAAACAAAATCTATCATTTATCAATTCATCGTAATCAATTATGCATTGTTCATTAAATATGTTTCGTTATTGTCATCATTTTATCTTATATTGTTTTAATAATCATTTGTCATTTGTACATATCCATTTTATATTAAATATATTTTTAGGTAATTTAATGGCACCTTATTATTATTATCTTATTTTATTATCCTCATCATTTGTCATCAAAATACATTTTTAGATCATTTTACTTGCATATTTTCATTGGCATCTTATGTTTTATTAAGCATTTAAAATTTGTCACATTCTTGTATATATCCATTATGCATTTCATATATTTTATTATCAAGAATTACATGCTAATATCATTACATCTCATTATTATTCTATTGTAATTTTCCGCTTAATCATTATGTCTATAAGCATCGCATTTATTATAAATAATCAGATCATTCATTCTTATTTTTCACATTATATTGCATTAGCTCAATAACATTATATGATCATCAATTAGAAATTCATTCATCTACATGCATAACATCAATTAAACCATCACATAATATAATCATTATTTTAAGTAGCATCATCAACAGATAATCATAGTATGATAGATCATAAGTACCATGCATATCAAAATAAATCATCACATCCTGCATATGTCAGTACCCACATGTATAAGTCATAATAGAAATGCATCATAAAGAGTCTATCAAAATAGAAATGTGTCATAAGGAGAGAATCCATCATAGTAAATCTATCATACATAGTCCATAAAAATAGCAAAATGTCCAACTATCCAATGATATATCATATATAACAATGTGTCCATGAAGTCTATAAATACATCATGATACAATGATACAAATACAAAAGTGTATACAAAATGTCTAGGAGCCACTGCCCCCTAACTTAGTCTGCCTATGTCTTCGTGCTGCGATGGAAGGACCTGCTGCATTTGGGTCACCTGAACCTATGGGTGGTCTAGGAGGACATGAGGTTGTGCACCAACTGGCACCTGATCCCTGTCTATGAATTGATGTTCGTACTACATAGGAGTTCTCTTGGAAACTCCCTATCCACTAATCTTTGGGGACAACCTTTTTGTATGCCTCCTTTGAGCAAGTGATCTCCCTACCAAATCTCATCATCAAGCACAGACTATCTACATGCGGTCCCAAGGCTTGTTTCAACTTGAGCTCATCTAATAAGGTGTCACCCTCACCTAGTCGCTCTATAGATGAGTCTCACTCTAGTCTCACCTCTATCAGCTCTGCCTCTAATCTCTCAATCCGTCGCTCTAGTCTGGAGATGCGGTCATCTTGTACCTGTCTCATTGCTAGTTTAACTAGCAATGCATCAATAACTATATCCTCCTCGTGAGCATCCCTCTGTAGGTATGGATCCTAGCCCCCCATATCCATAGCCACATGCTCCTCCTATCTACCTATATCAAGCATTTGTACATCATCACCTACTATGTCAAGCATCTTCTCATCCTATATGGGTCCCCCTGTACTTGTCTATCCTATCCTGGTATATCCTCTACCTCAACATATAAAGGTACCTGTGCTCTTGCCTCTATACTGGTGCATGTGCTGCTACATCTGCCTGTGTTGGGGCACCTTCTTGTATCTACGTAGGAGGTGGTCTCGGTACCTGTCTCACTGGGGGTGGCATAAGTCCCTATGGTCACACTCCTCCACCTCTCATCTGAGGCCCACCTTTGTCCCCTCTCCCTCCATCAGGTCCACCACCACCATCATCGCCACCGCCATCTCTCCCTCTACCTCTCTGACCTCTCCCCCATCTCCTGTCTCTCCTACCCTCTCCCACATCTCGACATGGTGGCCTCTTTTTCAGATCTATCAGTCTAGGGAAGGGATGATCTCTCAAGTACCTCTCATACTCTGTCGTCATCCATGGGTCTACCACCCCCTATCTCATCTATCATGCCTAAAATGGCATGTCCAAAAACTCCTATCGGGCTATCTCAAGAGACACCATCAACCCCCAATCCCACCTCTCCTGATGAGTATGGGAAAACTCAGTCATGCCCTGGGGCATCCTCTGAATCTTATCATATTGTCTCAGTACCTGGCCTACAAGCTACCTCTCAATAATAAAGGGTGTCCACCCAATCAGCCACCTGGACTCGAAGCAAAAACCCAACTGTCGCTCATCCTACTAGGGCTTGCAATCAATGTATGGTCTCCACATCACAACATTAATGGTATCAAAAGCATGTCTCCAAAACTCAAGTTGTCCCAGCTTATGCCAAGACTAAATGGATGTGTATAAAAATATATAAGGTTGCCAACACCTCAAAATCGCATCGCCATTGGTCGTGTGATTGCGATGTGCCCCCACGCCCATATGTGCAACAATGTAACTCCTGTTGATAATGATGCACCTCTCTGGTACACCACCTAATGAAGATCATGATATAAGTGTGCTAGCAGGCACACACCCCAAGAAAATTGGGTCCCGTCCTCCATCATCCTCTGTAAAGTGCAACCCCATCTATTCACAAAACCATGTGATCAATTATCTAGGTAGACATACCCATTGATCGCGCTAGCCAATACTACAGGGAGAGGCTCATATAGATCTACCATATCCTCCTATCTAATCTCTATCTCATCAATCTCATCATCTCCAAAAATGGCTTTGCACTCTACCAAACCACTGTGCCTATCATATTGCACTACCTATCCTATGATAAGTAGTCGGAGGATGTGATATATGTCCTTTAGAGTAACAGTCATCTCCTATGTAGGAAGATGGAAGGTACTCATCTCTGAGTGCCACCGCTTTGCTAATGTTGTCAACATCCCTAGATTCACCAAAATTTTAGGCATATAAATAATGTGGTACAATCCGGTCACGCCTATCAACAATCTATCTATCTTAGACAACGCTGACCTCAGATTCTATGTGATGAAATATCTCTCCCATGACATCATAATATCTGTAATATCCTCCTATCACAATCAACACACCAAATAAACTATTAGATTTTACAGAATGATCTATTTGTCTATCCTATATCAAAATCAAACACATGTTTATCACATGTCTACCAAGATAATTCTATCAATTATCTAATCAAGAAGGTTAACTAGTGACCATGCTACGATGTTGCCTACCTTCAAACCAATCAACATAACTAGCTGACAGATCACATCAACCTATCAACCTATGGTTTGACCTAACCAGCCCCACTCATTTTTCAACACTATCCTCTAACATGAATGCGCAGCATAGAAAAATGCTTGCACAACACCCCCTAACATATGCACAGATGTAACATATGCACCATTCCCCTAAACAAATGCACTGCCAATTTGGACAAATGCACAAAACCATGTTTGGGCACATTTATTTACTAAATGTGTAGCCCCAAAAATTTCTAATATGCATGCACAGGTACCCCGCATGTATGCACAATTTTAGCAGTTTGATGCGCAAACATGCCATTTAGTTGTGCATACATACGCTGCAACTGGGCATTCATCTTCTGAGTTTGAACAAAAAAAATTCTAACCTAAACCTACCTTGGATCTAGCCTAAACATACTAAAATCCTACTCTAAATCATGCAAAAACACAAAATCACAAAGAAGGATCAGGTCACCTACCAGCTCTCCTGAATCAGGAGGTCTCTAGAAGTGTCAGACGCACTCGAATCAGTGATCTGGATGTGGGAACAACATCTTGCTCAACTTAGCTCTCTTCTCTCCATAAGCTCTTCTCTCTCAATGACAAGTGTACCAATGACCATCTATTGGACCCTTTGACCCCCATATATAACCCGTGGACCCACTTTGCTCAGTGTGTGGACCCTGCCTACCATAATTCATCTGTCACTTTGTTGTCACACTTGTTTCTTCCCATTCTTTTTGTGAGATTGATTGTCAAACCAAAAATAAATAATAAATATAATAATAAATAAAAATAAAAACATATCCCAAAATTGTTGATCAATCTCTCAAGGGGGCATGCTAGTGTCACTTCTGATTAGGACATCGTCTGGGGCAAGGGCAAAATGCTTGATTTTTCTTTGAAACAATGTGACCGATGCATTATTTCAAAGAGGGGAAAAATGTATACACTTAAAATTGGCTTGATAAATTAATTAAATATTTATTTCCTCTATTATTAAATAAATTATTTAATTTATTTAGTACATTCACTTTATCTTATTCTTTTTATCCTAAGTCCTCTAAATTAGTCTTATTAATGTGATTTAATGAATTAGTCAATTACACAATCACTATATGACTAAGTCTTTTAGTCCATCTCATAAACCTAGTCACCTGACACATCACCTTGGCTAAAATAATTATTTTTTATTAATTATTAATAAGTCAGTATCATCACAAACACATCCTATTCTTAAGGGCTATGTGGCCTCATAAGACTTGGTCTCATGACCACATGTCTTCTTCCAAACTTGGTCAAGAACACATTTCCTATTCCTAAGGAGCTTCTCAAGCCACCTCAAGGAGTCAAAGATGACTCATGGGACACTTATGCCAAGAGTCCTTATGGAGAAAATGTCCTCCCAACTTCTTCTCAAGGGTCTTTGTGAGACACTTGACATGTGTCTTTCCCTTCCACCTTTCACTACTCTTTGTCAATGTAGGAGGAACATCCTTCCAATTTCTCCTCTCACATTCCAACTACATCCCCATTTCTCTCAACCCCTTCAACCAAATCAATTTCAACCCTAGGATTCTCCACCTTTCAATCTCCACCCTAGGATCTTGCCACCTAGGCTTGAGTCCTCCAAAAACCTATAAAAGGAGTCTTCCTCTTCCTTTGAGAGCCTAATAGCAATAGCAATAGAGATTTCAAGCATTCAAGCAATCAAGCCATTTTAGTATTATCTTAAGCATTTGTACATCATTTCCATTTATCAAGTTTCCATTCACCATCATAGCATAAGGCAATCTAGATTTAGGTTATTTTTGCATACACATCATCAAAATCTTCACACTTTGGAAGCTAATTGGACAAAGGAGAAAACTTGAAAATCTGAGAGCTCACCAAATCCAAGAAATCAAGGCTAGGAGGGCAATGGAGACAAGCTACAAGGGTAAGTGAAGGTAAAACTTATTTGTTTTAATTTTATTTAAATCCTTGTAATCTTCATTGTGGTGCATTTTAGATTGATTTAGTAGTTTAATTTAGTTAGTATTTTATTTCTAGGATTAGACATTTAATTTGCATACAGATTCGATGAATCTGACCTAAACCTAAGATCTACAGAGATGATTAAGCGACAAAAGATTAAGCTACCTAATCAAGGAGGTATAAGGATGACCTAATTGTAGGTTATGCAAAGAGAGAGAGAGAGAGAGGTTGATTCTATTGATTGGAGAACCTAAGCATAAGGCTAAGAAGAGCTTAACAGAGTTGTGGTGATTGTTTGAAGGATTTCCAAGCAGATCAGAGATGAAGATGAAAATGAAGGCCAGTCAGTAGATCAGCATATGAGCTACATTGGATTTGTATTTGCAAAGTGAGTTGTATGTACCAGATCAAACCTATTGTTACTTTCTAACTATTGTATTAGTCAAAATCCTTTAATCAAGGTTGACCTAGCAATCATTTGTAAATCCTTTAATCAGGGTGACATTCTAATGGGATGTTCTTAAGCCCTCTAACAAGGCCACTCCGAATAGGGTGATTAAATCCTTTAACAGGGTCACACCTAGCAGTGTGTATTGTAACCTTTAACAAAGTTGGCTCCTCACAGAGCTCACTTCATAAGAGTGAAAATTTGGTAGCATGTTACTGGTGGTTTTTCTCAAATTGGGTTTCAATGTTAAATCCTAGTGTCATACTTGTGTGAATGTTATTTGATGTGTTTTACAGTTAAGAGTTTTATAATCTACAAGTTGATTACTTTTGGATAGTGGATTGCAAGTTTATGTTACTAGATATATTCTATAGAGACTGAGTGAATAGTCGAATAGATCTAAGTTGGTTGAAGTGTTTAAAATTTCAATTGGTGCATCTGGACCTAAGGATAATGAATTAACCCCCCCTCTCAGTTATTCTAAAATCATTCCAACATATAAGCTCATTGATAGCATCATCAAAAGATCAAATTTGTTTTCAGAAAAATAAAAGTATGAATGAGGAATAAAGCACAATATGTCTGATGATGACAATGAAAATGACTATGCTTCTATTAAGAATCATACTTTTCTTTAGATTTATGTTAGTAAATTAAGAAATGATATTCAAACAATATCTGATGAGATGTTTGTCTAAGCTTAGAAGTTGATAGTTGGATAATGTCTTAAGAATTTCATATCAAAATTTATTCCAAGGTCAAGTTTCTCTTATTGAAATTGTGCTTCTTAGCATAGTAAAAATAATATACATTGAATTGAGAGTGATGATATTTGTAATAAATGCATGATATGAAATTCAAATCTAGGAAAATATGTCGAATAGATGACTAGAATAGTTGATGCCATCTGCTTGTGTATCCTTATTGCATCTTGGATTTTGTATATCTTATCTGTAAGAAATACACATCGAATTGAAATACATAATTGATGTTTGGCTATACTAATGTAAGCATGAATGCATTCTTGTGTTCTTTTTTTTCTTGTGATTGAGATAGGTACGTGTTATGATTACCTTTAAAATAATATGATTAAGATAGAAATGAGGTCTTGAAATATTTTTCAAATAGTCAAGCAAGGATTGTTGTTTTTGTTGTCTTAATTAAAAACATATTTTGTTTTCCATGAAATTGTTGTGTGAGTGTTTGGACATACCATGCCACACAAATTCCATTATTCTTGTCAATTTCACACTATCAGGCTCCCTCGTGTCAGGTTAGGTATCTTTTATGTCATAAAAGATTTGGGGGTGAGTAAATTGCTTCGTAGTAGGGTAGAAAAGCACTCCAACAATTTTCTCTCTCCTTTTTGTCTTTCAGAGATGCAAGTTATCATGAGTTCCTATCAAGATGGATGTCATATTTGTATAGTCATTGTATCCTGTCTAGAGAGGTATATGTTTCCTTATATTTTGTCTTGTTATCAATTATAAACTTTATCTTATTTTGAAATGTAATTTCATGTCTTTAACCTTGTATATTTTTTTACATGTGGCAATATTGTAAACTTGCTTATATATATTTTGTTCAATTTATTATTATTATTATTATTATTATTTATGGTGGTCCCTACGGAAATAGAGATGAAGTTTACATGAAAAGACTTGGAGGAGGTCAAGTGAACAAATATGGAGGTCTTGAGATAGGTTGAAACTACCTGTTGGAGATAGGTTGAAATGTATGATAGTTTAGCCAATCAAGTGCTCGTTTTGTCGACATAATAAGTTTCTAAAACATATATTTTGGGGTCAATTGTTCCTTTTCTAAAATAAAATGGAAATTTTTCACTGTAGACGTCTAAAAATAATTCTCATTAATTAAATTTATTTAATTAATAATCCCTATGACATCATAATTAATTTTAATTAATTAATCCTTCTTGTCATGTTCCTCTACCCATTTAATTATAATTATTTAGTTAAGTTGGGTTCATTATTTAAAGTATTTAAATATAAAATTTAAAATACTTCCCTTCTCCAATGTATTAAACTTATTTTAATACATGTCACTCCATAAATCCCCTTTTGAATAAATCTCTATTTATTTAAATCCCTCCACTTCCTAATATTCTTCTAAGCTTGGATTAATCTAAACCTAGTTTAAATTAATCTAAATCCCCACCTAAAACCTAGCCTACACCCATTACCTCACTTGCTAAGCCTACTCTCCTACCTAATCACTCCCTTAACCTCACTTAAAAAGTGATTCCTAACTTCATTAGTGTTAATAAGTTGTTCACACATGTGAGCAACTCTTCCCAAGGAAGCCACCAAAATTCCTCAAATGCTCCAATTCTCTCTTATAACTTTATCCCCCACACTCTTCCCCAAAGTTGCTCACACGTGTGAGAAACCTCAAGCCACTCAAACCTCAAATGCCCATCTTGTCTCAAATTGACCTTTCAAAGAAGTCATGTTAGTTTGTTAGTTTCTTGTTCTTGCTTTCATTCTAGATCATATAGCATAATGTTTTTGATTACGTAAAACAAGTTTTATAGGGTTCTTGAAACCCAATACATCTTTTAATAAAGCATTAAAAAGTTCAAGACTTAAGATAATAGAAACAAAAAGATGAAACAGGCCACAAGCAGGCCGAGAGAAAATTCACCACTAAAACAGAACAGTCAAAACAGGACAAATAGAGACAAGAAAAAAGCACCAAGAAGAAAGGTCAAGATAGATTCCTGAGCATAGCGACCGCATTGGTCTCCAGAAGCTCCATCTTCTCTACCGCCTCCTTGATCTTGTGGATATCGTTGGAGTCTTCTTCATCCTTGTTATTCTTGGACCTAGCCCTTGTTCTCTTTCTAGGACCTTTATTGGGCTTCTTCTTTTTCCTCTTTAATTATCTGCACTTGCTTCCCATCCAACTTTTCTTCCATTTTTTCTATGAGCAGCTTGATGTGCTCATTTGAGGCCTTCAAGATGTTGAAGTTCTTCTTTGCAATTCCTTTGAGGGTTTCCTCAAGGATCTTCATCTTTTTCTCCATCTTGTTAACCCTTGAGTCCAGTCGAAGAAAATCCTCAGTGACATTGTGAACCTTGCTACTTTCGATTCCTTGGATTTTATCCTTGAGGTCTCCCAGTTTGTGATAAAGCCATTTAATTGACCTAAATTGATCCAACATACTATTCTTAGCATTAGTGAGAAGGTTTAGCTCCATTTCTCTGGCCTTGTCACTGAGGACGACCAGGGTCGGGTAAATCAGTTCCTCTTTCTCGATTCTACCATCCTCATCCTCAAGAATTTTGGGATTCACAGCTTCCCTAATGATCCCCATCTTCATAGTGTTCATGTTGAAGTTATGCCAGACTTTTTCCCCTTGGCCAAAGTCATCACTGTGATACTCCTCTCTAGCCTAGTCCTTATCATTTGAATAGTCACGGGGATTTGGGGACTGGGTTGAGGGGTCATCTTGGTAGTCATCAGGAACCTCAATTTTTGCGTCCTGAATCTTCTCATGGGTACCAAAAAGGGGGGGAGTGTTTCCATCACTAATAGCTAGATCAACTAAAAGTTGGCCTAAGCATTCCCCCCTCAAATTAATATTTTTCCCCATGGCTTTCTCCCTATTCTTCTTGGCCTCTCTGGAGTTATCCTCCTCTTCATCAGTGTTCATTTCTTCCACATTTTCATTATACTCCTCTTTTGAGGAGATTTTCATTCTTGCCTATTTTTGTGGGGTTTTTCTTTTTTGACCGAACTCATTGTTCTCTTCTTAGAGGAAGAGCCCTATTTTTTCTTTTTGACCTCTTCTTCATCTTGGTCCTCTGATTGTAATCCCACATTGTCTTTTGAGTCCAAGGGGACATAGTCTGAACCAAAGACATCTTCTCTTTCCTTATTGTTAGCAATTTCCTTTCCTAGGGTTTGGGCTTTGAAATATTCATAAATTAAAAGTAACAATCCCTCATGTAAAGCAAGGTTAGCTATATTCTTGTCCCTATAGCCATTTATATTATCATTTATTAAAGCATACAAGTAGAATGGGATGGAAACCTTCATACCGTGTCTAAGATGATTCAGCAGCATGAAGTGGTAGGTCCTTATCCTATCAAACCTTGTGTCCAGCATCACATAAGAGATCAAAGCTCTGAGAGAAAATCTCCACAACATTTTTATTCCTTCAGGCTGGTAGTGTGTTTCCACTTTGATGATAGCTTTCTTCTCGTCCTCATCTCTCACAAAATCATTGATGGTTGTGTCAAAGATTTTGGGGTCCCTGTAGAATTTCTTGCCTATAATGGGGATACCAGTGACTTTCGAGATGACCTCCTCTATAACAGTGAAATTCTTTCCTTCTATCTCCACACACCCTTCATTCCAGCTTTTCACGAACATTTTTGTGACCACTGACTTGCTTCTGTGTAACCTTTCTATGAAGGTCAAGATATCCCCTTTTTGCAAAGCGTTCCAGACATTGGTGTGTCTCCTCCATTTCCCACTGTCATTTGTGGGCTCCCTTATGTATCTTTCCCCTCCCATCATGCAAGGATGGATTTGGACAAAACTCTGGTTTAACAAATAGCTATTGCTCTGATTTTTTCTCACAATGGTCATCCATAACTTTCTCTTGTTTTGCCTTTAAAAATAGATATTAATCTTGGGAATGAACACCCAAAAAGCATGCGAAAGGGATGCATAGTTATTATCCTTCATGTCATTCTGGTACTTACCATTTATGGAATGGCACATCCAATAAACCACATTACAATTCATTATTTTCATTAATGATTCCCTCCTTTCCTTGGCATGTATCCCTCTCGACTAAATCCTTCACCTCACGAGGGAAATCTCTGTCGTGATGCCATCTTTTCATTGCATCCTTTTTGACAGCCAAGTTGGAAAACCAGTCAAAAACTTGGTTGGATTCCCTATACATGTGGGATATGTGAACCTTTTCAAAAGAATTTAAAAGAGCATGCATTTCTTCTATCATATTTGATATAGTCCATGAAGGGGAGTAGTTTGAATTTAAACAATTTATGATATTCTTGGAGTCTCCTTTGAGCTAGAGCTTTTTGATCCATATGTCATAGGCAAGTTTAGTAACTTGGAGGGTTGCATTTGCTTCAACAAAGTGGTTAGTTTGAGAACCGAGAGGGAAGGTAACAGCTGCAAGCCCAAAACCATAGCAATTTCTAATCACACCTCCACTACCCACCTTGCTAGGATTTCCTTTGTCCACACCATCAAATTTGTCCTTAGACCAACCTTCCAAGGGATAGCTCCAAGTGCAATTCTATCTTTTCTCTATGCTCCTCTTAGAGGCAATAGTTTGGTCATTTCCTGCAAAAGGGTTAGAGCCACCACAAAAAATAAATTTTTCTTTCACAACAAAGTGGATCTTTTCAAATATTATTTTAGGAGTAGAACAATCTTGGAAGATACGATTATTATGTTCTTTCCAAACTCCCCAACATAAATGTGGGAGAATCCAGGAGCAGAAATTGAGAGACTCTGTATTTTTAGAGGAGAAGGCCCATTGGGTAAAAAGGTCTTGGAAAGATAGGGGAAAGCACCAAGATAACTCTAGAGCAGAAAGGATAAATTGCCAAATCTTGCTAACATAGGAGCAATGAATAAACATGTGGTCCACAAATTTTTCTTGGCATCTACAGAGCACACACCTATTGGGGATTTGGAAACCTCTCTTTATAAGATTATCAACTATTAGAATGCGATTCTAAAGCAAAAGGTAGAAGAAGACATTAATTTTGGGGGTAAGGCCAGGGAACCAAGCTTTAGCCCAAATAGGATTGGCTTCCTAATACAACTAAGTAGAATAGGTAGAGGCCACCGAGAAGGCCCCATCAGGAGAACCTTCCCAAATAAGCACGTCCTAAGAAAATGACAAGGAGACCGCATTAAGGGCAATCATAAGAGGAATCAGGTCCCGAGACACATGGGAAAGGTCCACCCAAGCATTGTCCACTCTGTAGTTACTGACTTGGGACCCATGGATGTGGATGAACTCCTCCATCTAGATATTGAAAGGCTCACAGTCCCTCAAGGGTCCCAACTGAAGCTAGTTATCATTCCAAAAGTTGATAGAGTGGCCATTCCCAATTTTCCATTTAGCCTTGCATTTAGCAATATCTTTTGCATTGAGGAAACCATTCCAAATATAAGAGCCTTTTAGAATATCATTATCACCAAAGAAATGATTATGGAGTTGTTAGAAAGATACTTATCTTCAAAGGTGTCATGCCATTCCCCAATGCTATTGAAAATGTGCCATATTTATTTAGCTTGGAGAGCTTTGTTGAAAGGTATGATCCTCCTTATCCCTAATCTGCTAGCTCTCTTAGGGTGTAAATTTTTTTCCTAGGCTATAAGAGGGAGTCTCTTATGTTCTTCAGTCCCAGACCAGAGAAATCTTCTCTAAATTCTTTCTATGGCCTCCGCAGCTTTAGCCTGAATAGAAAAGAGGCTTAATGGATAGGTTGGAAGATTTTACAGAGTAGATTGAACCAACTGGATTTTTCCTACCTGACTTAGAGTGACCCCTTTCCAACCATCTAGCTTCATGTTGAATCTATCAATTAATTTGTTCCAAAAGGCTTCCAGTGGTTTAATGCCTAAAGGCAGACCCAAGTAATTCGCAGGGAAAGAGTCAATGATGCATCCTAGGATATCCGCAATTCTCCTATGTCTCACCTCAGGAGTGTTAATAAAGAAGATTGAGCTTTTATTCCAATTAATGGATTGGCTAGTAGCCCTTGTATAGGAGTTGAGAAAATGCTTCACCACTTTGGCTTCACCCACTGAGGCCTCACCTCCTAAAATGGTGTCATTGATGAATTGTTGGTGGGAGAAAACATTGGTACCAGATGATAGTTTAATACCTTTCAAAGCCCTTGAGCTCCTAGAGGCAAAAATAATCCTCTCGAGGCATTCAACAAGAATGATAAAGAGAATAGGGGATAGGGGATCCCCTTGTCTCAAGCCCCTAGAGGATTTGAAAAAGGCCAATGAGGAACCATTGACCAAAACCACCAGAGAGGGAGTGGAGATGATTTGATGGATAATCTTACAAGTATTAGTATTGAAACCAAAGGCACCAAGAACCCTAAGCAAGAACTACCAATCAACCCAGTCATACGCCTTGGAAAAGTCAAGCTTGAGAAGGAAAACCTCCCTTTTTCCAGCTTCTAAGGAATGAATCACTTCATGCACTACCATTATGGAATCAAGAATTTGTCTTCTGGGCATGAAACCAAACTACTGAGGAGTAATAATAGAGGGGAGCACTTTAAGAATTTTGGAGGTGATAACTTTAGAGATAATCTTGAAGAAGGAGTTGCATAGACTTATGGGTCTGAAAAGCTTCATCAAGTCTGCCCCCATGGTCTTAGGAATGAGCACCAGAAAAGTAGCATTAAGTTCTTTGAGGAGGTTCTTAGAGCCAAAGAATTCCTGCACCACTTTGACCACATCAAATTTTACCACATCCCAATAAAGATGAAAGAAAAACATTGGGAAGCCATTAGGACTAGGGGCTTTATCACCAGGAAGAGAATCTAGAGCTTTCTTAACTTCTACCAAGTCCGAAATAGAACATAAGACTTTGTTTTGGCCTTCAGAGATTATTTTAGGAATATTGTTAAGGAGCGTATCTTGATCCCCCTCCGACATCTCTTGATCTTTGAACATGAGAGAATAGAAGAAAGCAGTGGCTTCCTTAAATGTCCTTTTCCTCCTACAAAATCCAGTCTCCCTTCTTTATACTATTGATTTTTTTAGCCGCTCTGTGTCTCATAGTAGATAGATGGAAGAAAGGAGTGTTTTGATCTCCTTCCCTTAGCCAGATGAACCTTGATCTTTGCTTCCAGAAATTCTCCTCTTGCCCTATAATATTATGATACTTTGGCAACATTGATTTATCCTTAGTCAATCTGATCTCATCATAGCCCTCTCTTTGGATTTTTTCTTGAAGAGATTTAGGTCTGAGATAGCCTTGTCTTTGGAGGAGAAGATATTATCAAATTCTTCCTTATTCCACTATTTGATATTCAATTTAATGTTTCTAAGCTTTTTAGCCACGCTGAACATGGTAGTACCCTTTACATCTATATTCCACTAGTCTTTAATTTTGTTTTTCAGGTTAGGATGAGAGATCCACATCTTTTAAAATCTGAATGGAAAGCTCCTTTTCTTAGCAATCTGGTCAAGAGACAGAGAAATGGGAGAGTGATCCGAGCCAATTCTTACCAAGGTCGAAAGGTTACAATTGTAATGATTTAGCTAGTCAATAGTGATCAAAGCACGGTCCAGTCGAACTTGAATGCACTCCCTTCCTATTCTCTTGTTGGACTAGGTGAAGTTAGCACCCTGGAGGTCCACATATAAGAGGGCTTAGTCATTAATGAAATCCATGACATCTTGTCAGCTTTCCAGATCCAGGGAAATACCTCCCTATTTTCCCCCTTCTTTGAGGGGAGTATTGAAATCCCCCATGATTATCCCCTTGGTAAGATTTGAGCCAAACATAATGGTTTTGATTTTCTCCCAATAAGACCTTCCACCTTTTTTGGAGTTATGAGCATATATATTCAAAATATACCAGCTTTCATTATCTTTTATCCTAGTAAAATTCATAAGGAGTAGATTACCTTCTTCGTGAACAACTTCAGCCTTGAGGTGAAAGGAATTCCACATAGTCATCAGACCTCCAGAAGCTCCTTCGGAACTAGAAGCTCTTATTTCCATAGATTTGCAAAATCTTATACCCTCAAGCTTATCCTTCTTCAACTTGGTTTCCTAACATAATATTAGGTCTGTGATCCATTATCATATTTCTGATAACATCCTGCTTATGTGAGATGTTTAGCCCACAGATATTCCAAGATATGAATTTCATTTCTTTTTGGAAGTGCATACTTCATGGATGGTCTTCTAGGTCCCATCCGCTATGTTCTTGTTGGCTTCTTCTTGCTTGACTTGGCTTGCTTTCTTTCTCCCTAGAGTTTTTCATTTGGCCCCTACATTAGCTTTATTTCTACTTCCGATTGCTGATGGGGAGACCGGAGAAGGATCTCTACCATTAGGTTTCTTCTTTTTCAGGATTGTAGTCCACTCTCCCTCCTCTCCTTTGTATTTCACAATGAGCTCTTCCATTTTTGTGAGTTGCCTTGGGGAAGCTGATTTCAACAATTCTTCCATTTTTAAAACCTGTCCAGAGGACACTTTCTCAGAGCAAGGGTTGGATTCCTGTGAGGGGACACCTCATTGCATATTTTGTTGCAGACTAGAGAACCCTTCCTCCAATGAAGGTTTGAGGGAGTCTGGGACAAAGGAGATATGGTCCATCCCAGGGCAAGAATCCCCTCCTTCAACCAATTCATCTCCCTTAACAATGACCTCTTCCGAGACATCTTGCAGGATATTAACTTCCAAGATTTTTTCAATACCATCTAGGGGAAGAAACTCCTCCCTATCCTCTAAAGTTTCTTTTTGAGGTTGGAAGATCTCCCCAGCATCTTTGTTATTATTATCTGCCATGCCTTCTTGGTTTATATTAGTTTTTGGGTTCACCTATGTTGTATCCTTTTTCTTCCACACTCTTTGGGCATTGGCATCAATACCCCCTTGGGGCTTCATGTTTTTCTCCCTTGTTGGACCTACTGGTTCCCGGTCCATGGTTTTTCCAACTTTTTTTAGGGCATTTTGTGCTTTCCTTTCTTTCTCCAAACTCTAGGACACAGGACACAATTTGGCATAGTGTCTTGATTTCTTGCAATGAAAATGGGAGAAAGGAATGCTTTCAAAATCTAGTTTCTGTACTTATCTACCCAGTTTAGAGTGAATCTCTATGGTCTCTGGCATGTATTTTCCTTCTTCCACCCCTATACAGATCCTTTCATAGGTGAGGCATTGCCTTGCCATAGTGACTGAGTCGATCGAGAGAAGGGTTCCGAAGGATTTTGCTATTCCATCAAAAACATCTTCATACCAGAACTCCAAGGGGAGTTATGGTAATCTAACCCACACTGGGGCTTGAACAAAGAATGAATCATTTAGATCCAGCTCAGGAGACCATTTTTGTAGCGCCAAAGTTGCTTTCCCTATGGACCAAGTTCCAGCACATAAGATTTTGTCTAGATCCTCCTTGCAGGAAAACTCAAAAGACAGAAAGCCTTTCGCCATTGTTGTGATTTGGACTTGACCCTTCAAATCTCATCTTTTTTTGGAAAAGACCCCGACAATATCAATGTTTGGCCTCGGCCCCACAAATTTACCCACTAAAGTATGAGCCATGGTTGCAATATTGTGGTCAACCAGCTCGTCAAGAATCTTCTCATTATGTTTGGAGAGTACATCCACATTCTCCAAAATGAACAAATCAAATGGGGCTTGGGTGCTCCCGTTTTGGTTCAATCGAAGGTGTTGTGTTTGAATCCTTGTTATATATTTCAAGCATGTTTTAAACTAACGTTTGATTGTCTATTCGTTCTCCCGATAGGTTAGGTTTATTGCATCTACAATCACTAATTACTTTCTAGATGTCTTTGAACATGGGTTGGGCTAGAAAATTGTTGGTTTGGGCCTTGACTTATAAAATAATGTCGTTGCTAATACTATAAGACACACTGTACTATTTAACATTTGGAAATACATACGTTTGGTTGTTTTCAATAATTGGTTGATTTGCAGGAGACTAAAATGCTTAAGTTTAACTGCAACATTGTGTTTTGAGTTGTCTTACTTTGTTTTAAAATGCAAGGTGCCTCCAAGGAGTAGTCTAAGACCGCATTTTTATTCAAAAAATACAAGCTTAAAATTATTTGGTTACACAAAGAATATCTAGCTACAAAGTTATTTCAAATTTTGTTTGTAAGCATATTGTTTAGGCTTGAGGTATTTATTTGTTGTTACTTGAGGTCAATCATATTGTTTAGGCTTGAGATATTGATCAACCATTATTTGAGGTCTTCTTTAAGCTACTATTATGTATCTACATGGTTGTTAATCAGCTTGCACATTGTTGTATTCAATGCCCCTACATTATTGTCCAGTTATTCATGTTGTATGTTGATGGACATCTGTTAATGTTCTTGAAGGCAGTCTTTTCATTGCCCTCCTTTTATTACTATTTTAAATTTGCATTATTTTATTTTATTTTTTTAAATGTAGGGAATTCAGGAGAGCATGTAAAAGATGTGTCATAGAGGTATTAGTAGAGATAGGGAGACATGTCTAGAGATAAAGGGGGAAAGAGGAAAATAGAGGTATAGATTAAGATAGAGGAAGAAAGGAAGAGGGAGAAAAACAAATAAACATATAGAGGTGGAGGGAGGGATAACTACAAAGAGAGAAATGCAGATAAAGAGGGATAGCTAGAGATATAAAGGAAGAGGGAGAGGGAGATGGAGAGGTATATATGGTGAGATAGAGTGATAGAGAGTTATAAATATAAGAATATATATAGAGGAATGAGAAAGACACACACACACACACACATAATTTTATTTCATTTTTTAAAATGTTCTTACTCTCTCTCTCTACACACACACACACACACACACACACACATATATATGGATATATCAGTAAGGGTTAAAGTTGATAATATATTTCTAAAAAGTCTATGAAATATACATACAATCCAAAACAAAATTATAAACCTTATCTTATTTTGAAATGTAATTTCATGTCTTTAACCTTGTATATTTTTTACATGTGGCAATATTGTAAACTTGCTTATATATATTTTGTTGAATTTATTATTATTATTATTATTTATGGTGGTCCCTATGGAAATAGAGATGAAGTTTACATGAAAAGGCTTGGAGGAGGTCAAGTGAACAAATATGGAGGTCTCGAGATAGGTTGAAACTACCTGTTGGAGATAGGTTGAAATGTATGATAGTTTAGCCAATCAAGTGTTCATTTTCTTGACATAATAAGTTTCTAAAACATACATTTTGGGATTGTTCCTTTTCTAAAATAAAATGGAAAGTTGTCACTGTAGACATCTAAAAATAATTCCTATTAATTAAATTTATTTAATTAATAATCCCTATGACATCATAATTAATTTTAATTAATTAATCCTTCTTGTCATGTTCCTCTACCCATTTAATTATAATTATTTAGTTAAGTTGGGTTCATTATTTAAAGTATTTAAATATAAAATTTAAAATACTTCCCTTCTCCAATGTATTAAACTTATTTTAATACATGTCCCTCCATAAATCCCCTTTTGAATAAATCTCTATTTATTTAAATCCCTCCACTTCCTAATATTCTTCTAAGCTTGGATTAATCTAAACCTAGTTTAAATTAATCTAAATCCCCACCTAAAACCTAGCCTACACCCATTACCTCACTTGCTAAGCCTACTCTCCCACCTAATCACTCCCTTAACCTCACGTAAAAAGCGATTCCTAACCTCATTAGTGCTAATAAGTTGTTCACACATGTGAGCAACTCTTCCCAAGGAAGCCACCAAAATTCCTTAAATGCTCCAACTCTCTCTTATAACTTTATCCCCCACACTCTTCCCCAAAGTTGATCACACATGTGTGAGAAACCTTGAGCCACTCAAACCTTAAATGCCCATCTTGTCTCAAATTGACCTTTCAAAGTAGTCATCCTCTCTTCTCATTGCATCAATGCATTGTTATCATGTTAGTTTAGCTCTATAATTCCATAGCATTTTAGCATGTTAGTTTCTTGTTCTTGCTTTCATTCTAGATCACATAGCATAATGTTAATGGTGAATGAATCTTAGTTTCCATAGCATTTGGGGATCTTCTCATTGTGTTTAGAGAGTACATCCACATTCTCCAAAATGAACAAATCAAATGGGGCTTGGGTGCTCCCGTTTTGGTTCAATCGGAGGTGGTGTGTTTGAATCCTTGTTATATATTGCATGCATGTTTTAAGCTAACATTTGATTGTCTACACGTGCTCCTAACAGGTTAGATTTATTGCATCTACAATCACCAATTACTTTCTAGATGTCTTTGACCATGGGTTGGGCTGGAAAATTGTTGATTTGTGCCTTGACTTATAAAATAATGTCGTTGCTAATACTATAAGACACACTGTACTATTTAACATTTGGAAATATAGATGTTTGGTTGTTTTCAATAATTGGTTGATTTGCAGGAGACTAAAATGCTTAAGTTTAACTGCAACATTGTGTTTTGAGTTGTCTTACTTTGTTTTAAAATGCAAGGTGCCTCCGAGGAGTACTCTAAGACTGTATTTTTATTGGAAAAATGCAAGCTTAAAATTCTTTGGATACACAAAGAATATCTAGCTGCAAAGTTATTTCAAATTTTGTTTGTAAGCATATTGTTTAGGCTTGACGTATTTATTTGTTGTTACTTGAGGTCAAGCATGTTGTTTAGGCTTGAGGCATTGATCAACCATTATTTGAGGTCTTCTTTAAGCTACTATTATGTATCTACATGGTTGTTAATCAGCTTGCACATTGTTGTATTCAGTGCCCCTACATTATTGTCCAGTTATTCATGTTGTATGTTGATGGGCATCTGTTAATGTTCTTGAGGGTGGTCTTTTCATTGCCCTCTTTTGATTACTATTTTAAATTTGCATTTTTTTAAATTTTTTTTAAAAGGAACACAAATGTATGGGATTCAGGAGAGCATGTAAAAGATGTGTCATAGAGGTATTAGTAGAGACAGGGAGACATGTCTAGAGATAAAGGGGGAAAGAGGAAAATAGAGGTATAGATGAAGATAGAGGAAGAAAGGAAGAGGGAGGCAAACAAATAAACATATAGAGGTGGAGGGAGAGATAAATACAAAGAGAGAAATGTAAATAAAGAGGGATAGCTAGAGATATAAAGAAAGAGGGAGAGGGAGATGGAGAGGTATATATGGTGAGATAGAGTGATAGAGATATACATATAAGAATATATAGAGGAAGGAGAAAGACATATATATATATATATAATTTTATTTCATTTTTTTAAATGTTCTTTCTCTCTACACACATATATATCAGTAAGGGTTGAAGTTGATAATATATTTCTAAAGAGTCTATGAAATATACATACAATCCAAAACAAAATTATAAACCTTTGATATCCCAAATGTCCTACCAGAAAGCTTGTCAAAATCTAAAGAGTCTAATGCTTATCCAGAGGGCTAGATTATGGCCGATTGTAAACAAAATCTTCCTCCCGCATAGCGGAAAACCAAGCTTGAATGATAATAGATAAGTCCTTATAAAGATAAAGAGACAAAAGAAGCTAAACTTCTATTTGATAGTCTATCAAACATTCAAAAGAGACTTAAAACTATAAACTTATGTAGTAGTAGTAGTAGTAGAGAAAAGCAAAATATCTTCCAGTATGTCTTATTTGGTATGAAGAACAACATGAAAACTACTTCCTTCTACTATGTTTTGAGCTCACTGGTCCTTCCCTCGATAGCTCACCTCTATTTGCATGCTTCAAGTTGTTGTCCATATAAAAATATTTTGCAAGATAGGAAATAGTGGAGACCAGAGAAGCATTAAAGCTCCCCTCTGACTGTTCCTTCTACAAAACCACGCCCTTTCCCTTTGTCCTGATTCTTATGCTCTTGATGTCGTGATTGAGCATGAATTTCTACTTCATCTTCTTCTCCAAAGGGGACATACCCTTCTTCCAACATATAATCTTTCCACCAATCTAAATAAGGGGCTACTTTAAAAACCTAACCATTTTTGTAGGAAATCAATATTTCTTAAAATTTCTAGTTTATAGGCTTCATATGTCTTCTTGTCATGTATGGAAAGGATCGGCCTTTTAACAATCTCTTCATCAGTAGGCCTCACAACTACATCTTCCTTGTCAAAGTCTACCAAGTTTAGAATCATCAGGTTTTCATATATATTTCTTACCATTCTTTCCATATCTCCTAATAAGTTATTCTTAAAGACATCTTTACACAGAAGCATTAAATCTGATTTAGAAACAACTAGAACCAGTAAAATAGAAATAAACGTTGTTGGAATATCACTCTTTACCCTAAGAGTGTGATGTGTCTCAAAAAATTCTTCCCCCAAAATAATCTGTATTTCCCTTAGTGCAAGGTCACCAATCCATTAACAATTCTGCTCCACCTTTCTGAAAGGATTTCTCCCAAAAAGACCATTTTCTTCGATTCTTGACTGGTTTAAGACATATCACCAACTCCATTTTTTTTATTGCTATGTCTTACTAGAGGCCTATAAAAAGGATATAAGTTGCAAAAATATTTGGGATCACGTAAAACTTAATGCCATAGCCAAGTATCATATCAATTATTCCTTCTACCAGCTTGACATGTGTGAGATGTCAAAGAATTAGTCACCTCAATTTTTGAAAGGTTGTATAATCATTTCTTAGATTGAAAAATATATTAACTAGGCTTCTCCACATCAGTAGTAAGATGATAAAATAAAACCTTGATATCATAATCATAATAGTACAATCCCCGCCAGCCATAATTCATATATCCCACTAGGATTGTCTAGTCATCTTTAATACATCCAACCACCCGCCAACAATACTCCTATTTGACCCATCTATTTTTAAAAATTGTCAAAGCCTACAAGCAATTATTCCAATATCAAATATCACTAATGATGGTGGCTTATTATGCAATGGTCAATCTGAATTTGTATTTTGAATTGATTGCAAAATTCAAAGAAGAGCTAAGGGATCCTTTTATGCCTACTAGTGATCCAAGACCTAACTTTCTTGAGTCACAATACCATTCTCAAAACTGATATAATATATCACATCTGTCATCATCTCTACTTCCAAAAGGAAGTGATTTTTGTTTGATCTGAATCCTCGCCATCTAGTGTTTGAAGATTGTATGAAGATTTTCTTTCCCTCTTTTTGTTTAGATTTGAACCACAATCCAACTTAACCAACCTTGTTTTTTATTGCTAAATGCCTAATGGATAATTTTCTCCTCACCATCTAGTTTTTGAAGATTGTATGAAGATTTTCTTTCCCTCTTTTTGTTTAGATTTGAACCACAATCCAACTTAACCAACCTTGTTTTTTACTGCTAAATGCCTAATGGATAATTTTCTCCACTAGTCTCTACATTAATATTGGAACTTTGTTGAAATCTTCCATTTCCTCTACTTTTGAATCAATCATCCTTTCTATGAGAGATTGTTTTAGCTCAACCTCTTCTTTCACCTAGAAATTATCTTGATTTGTAACTCCACATAGGTCATAAACTACCTCCAATTCCATGGGCAATCGGTCCTCCTTGTCTGTGCTACTAATCCTCGAAACTAACTCTCTAATTATAATATTATCTTCTTCCCTAACCCCTTGATCACTCACTTTTAAGTATTTCTTTATCTTTCTAGGAAATTTATCTTTAAAAAGGTTTAAAGGGAGAAGACCACCTCAAACTTGAGGCTCTCTACTAATCTATGTTGGAGATGAAATCTTACCTGCTCCTCTGCATTGTGTGATAAAGTCGCCTTCCTTTTTATACTATTCAATAATGATGAGATTGTCTCTTCATCCACAATTGAGACTCGTTAGGGACATTCCTTTTTTAATCTTTTTTAGGTGATTTTCTCATTTGATCTTCGAAGAATCCTTCATATCATAGTCTTTGAATTTTCTTTGGTAGATATAAATATTTAGAGCGTACCTGAAGTTTTTCCATTAATCTTTTTTATTTCATATTCCCTATATCCAAGCTTTCATCTAATACTTTCTAACTATTGGCCAATCCATTTGATAGATTCCATTTCTTCCTATTACTACTTAGAGGTATGCCTCTACCCTTCTTTTTAGGCTACAGAGTAATCTCGTTGTTAAGAGAATCAAACATTGCTTCACAAGCTAAATTATTGTTCCCCTGTCACTCTTCTCCTGACTCCAAAACCCCTACTTGAGGAATATTCAAGGTATCACACACATATCCTCTATTTGTCTCAAAGAAGGTTTGAGCAATGTCAATATGATTCTTTGGTACCTTCCTACTACAATCTATTGACAATATTTGATCTGCTATTTCTTTAATAATTTTTGTTTGAGTTTCAAACAAACAATTCCACACAAATGATTCCAAATATTGATTAGTGATATGAGTATTTGTAGAAACCTAAGTATTGGTAGTAACCTGGGGTATCTGCTTTGTCCTACATTTTCTTTTAGTCTTATATATTTCATAACCTTTTGAGTCTCCTCTGACTTTGACTTCACCCCTTTGAGTGCCCCCCAATCACTATCATTGCACACAAAACTTCTGGAAGCCTCAAACCTAGAATTTTGGCAGATAAGAAATTGCAACTTGTAGACTATTGGACTAGGCCTATCCAAATAAATGTCTTAACGAAATTAAAAAAATCTGCACCTTTAACCAGAGAAATCTCCTATGACTTTACATTCATTAGAAAATAATCTATCCTATTTCCATAGAAGAGATGAATCTTCCAATACAATTTCCATAAAAAATAGAGGACATTTAAGATAGAGGAAGAGAATTTTGTGTAACTCTCATCAGTTATGTGATTATGTGAACTTGTCCTATTTTCTACATCTAGAAATAAATAAGATTTCTAAAGCCAGAACTATGGAGTTGACAGCCTGGGTCCAAGTCAAGAGTGCAAGCCTCTAAACCCTTCTTCCACCAACAAATTGATGCACCTAAAAGTGCTTTATCCTCCTCTAATAGTTGTCTTCTCTCATTATATTCATAAAAACACTTTAAATCCATTCCCCATTTCTAGTTATAATCTTGAAAGAAGCAAAAAAATATTTCTCCATATTCAATAGGAAACAAAGCCTAGGAGGAAGGAGAATTTCTTCCAAAGTTTTAAGATCTAGCTGCAAGACAATTCCCAATTTGTTCCCAATGATTTGTAATCATTGAATCTCTATATTTGATAAGCAGATTATGTAGTTGTATCCAAGAAGGAAAAAAATTGATTCTTGTCTAAACCGGGTTAAAGTTGGGGGTCCAAGCTTGCATATAGCCTAAACTCTTATAAAATCATCCTTTACATTTAAAGATTTTATCTTTTCAATCTTTTGATTTAAAAGAACCATAAAAAACCCTTGAGATTTATCCTAGGTTGCAATGGTACTTGTACCCACACCCATGGGACATGTACCAGGTACTGGTACATGTACCTACATACCAGGTACTTAGTGGGTACTCAGTGGGTACTTGGCGGAGAGCATCATAGCTAACAAACTTGATTAAAAAATTTTATTTTTGTTTCAATTTTATGTTTGCCTGTCAGCGTATCAGCTTGTTGTTTATCAAGCTTAATTCAATATGTAATCAGTTTGAAACTTTGATGCAATATTGATTAATAGTAAACTTTATCACTATT
This sequence comes from Chamaecyparis obtusa, assembly GCA_027943335.1. Taxonomy (NCBI): domain Eukaryota; kingdom Viridiplantae; phylum Streptophyta; class Pinopsida; order Cupressales; family Cupressaceae; genus Chamaecyparis; species Chamaecyparis obtusa. The sequence goes on from BSBK01000560.1 coordinate 723,352, forward strand.
CAAGTCATAAGTTTATCATTTGCAATATGTTATTTTCAAGGTTGGACGGGGACGGGGGTACTTGGTTACTTTGGGTATAGGTACGGGTACGGGTACAACTATTTTTCAAAATAGGGGATGAGGGTACTTGGGTACATCAATTTTTTAATTTAATATAATTTAATTTTTTTATAAAAAGTTTGAAAATATGAGTCATGACATTGAGTTTTCAAACCAAGAACATTGATAAAGTTTGCAAATGTAATGTATTGTTTTCAGTTTCAAATTTGTAATATGTTTGTAATAATATATATGTTAAATGTTTAGATGCATAATAGAGAAAACAAACTTTAAACATGAACAAGATCATAAATCATATAAAGAAAAACATATTGCAAATGATAAACTTCTAACTTGAATAGTGATATTGTTTACTATTAAATAGTATTGCATCAAAGTTTCAAACTGATTACATATTGAATTAAGCCTGATAAACAACAAGCTAATAAGTTGATAGGCAAACAAAAAACTGAAACAAAAATTAAAAATATTAATCAAGTTTGTTAGCTATGATTCTCTCCACCAAGTACCCACTGAGTACCTGGTACATGGGTATGTGTACCAGTACCCGGTACGTGTCCCAGGAGTGTGGGTATGAGTACCCATGCAACCTAAGTTATTTTTATATGATTTATGATCTTGTTCATGTTTAAAATTAGTTCTCTATTACGAATCTAATTATTTAGCATATATATTCTTACAAACATATTGCAAATCTGAAACTAAAAATAATACATTACATCTGCAAACTTTATCATTGTTCTTGGTTTGAAAACTCAATGTCATGACTCACATTTTCAGACTTTCTATAAAATATTAATTTATATTAAATTAAAAAATTGGCATACCCAAGCACCCCCATCCCCTATTTTGAAAAATAGTCGTACCCATACCAGTACCCAAGTACCCTTGTCCCCATGCAACCTTGGATTTATCTAAGTAAGAAATTTCCTCAAAATCTTGTCATTTCTTTGTAATCCAATTTACTAAATCGTTAAATGGAATAGATATATTCAAAAACTTATAGATTAGGGCCCGATTCTACAAATCCTTAACTCTGGGTTGTATCATGTGGTTAGAGAATTTGATGCTAAAATCCTTGGCTATCATAGAAATGTTCTTTCTTACTTTAAAAACATTTGAAGGTAACTCCTTAGATTCATCCTGGCCCATTTGAGGTGTGTATTATGAGTAATGCAGGGTTTTTCTTTCCACGTCAATTTAAACCTTGTCCTTTCATCCATATCTTTTCCCTCTAGGTCTGCTAATTTTTAAATAAATAAATCATTTTATTGTTAACTGCATTAAGGTTTTCCCTTATAATTCTCCCCCCTACCCAATGTATTTGGGGTTAAACCAAACATTCTCCCACGAAAAAGAATTTATCCTTCCTACTATTCTATTGGTGAAGAAAAAATCTTCATCACCAAAGAAATGGGTTTGCTTCAACACTCTATTAGAAAAAATATAGATTGGGACCCTTCTCTTGACTTTCAAGTTCTCCTGATTTAGAATAAACTTTTTATGTGCAAAATCAAAATATCTGGAGAGAGGAGGGCCAAATATGTACCTTAACCTTTGATGCGGTTGCAATCTCCATTTCCCCTACCTTCACTACATCCTCAAGAAATCAAGGTGTCTAACCGAATGCCCAATCCTATCATTCTTCCCTAGATCCCATGTTCTGCCTCCAACAAAAGGATTTGGCCTAAAAGATCTCTTTTGCCACATTGAATTCCTTACTTTGTATGCATACTCATTACCTCTACAACCTTGCCTTGGTTGGCTCTTCTAGTGGAATCCATTAATCGACCATTGCCTTTCTATTGTTATATATAATATATAACAATAAATATGTTAGAAATGAAAGCTGAATATATCCTATGGGGGTGAATTCACAACCATTCTATAGCAGTTGTTGTTGCATTCATGACTGTGATTATCATTGATGTCAACACAGTAATCTACTGAAGTTTAGCAGAGAAGCATACAATGTTTAAGTTAGTGCACATGGGATATTGAAGATTAAGCTATGCGGAGTTGAGGACTTACTCTATGATGTTCTATAAGATCGTGGTTAAGAGCACATATGAAAATTCATTTATTCATGACAGTTATGTGTAATTTAGTGGAAGTAGCATTCAAGCAGTGTTCCTGAGTAGCAGTTTTTAGAAATCGGATGATATCTCCTAATCGGGATAGAATCTGAGCATGCGAAGTTGAAGAGATCATGAAGACATGATTATTATGACATGGACATGACAGCAAGGTCAGAGGTCGCACGAGTGAAGAGTTATCTTAATTGGAAGCCGACAGTTTTATGTAATTATGGAATTTTTATGTAATGTGTGGAAGATTTTATTTTGTAATTTGTATGTCGACTCATTTGTAATTATTTGAGTGTGGTATAAAGGAAGGAATGTTTTCCATATTGTAATATGGAATGTGAAATTTGAATGTAAGATTGTGAAAGTGAATTACAAAATTGTGCAATACTTGTTGAAATAGGATACATGAAGTATAGAGATCTGGTATTGAGATCTAATGAAGTAGTTGGTGCAATTTGGCACAGTCAGAGGACAAGTATTAAGTTGTTAGGATCAATAATCTTTTGGTATTATTTTGTTGAGTAATACAGAGATCAGTTGGACAATGTGTTCAGTGATCTTGCCCTTGGAGTTGTTTGGACAGTGGGTCCTTCTGTCTTCCACAACTCCTAACAGAGTTAGAATCTTTTAGCAGGGATTCAAAGTCTCCTAGTAGAGACTGATATGTACTGAATGTATTTCATAAGACTCCTAACAGAGTCCATCCTCTCATAAGGAACTTTCATATTAGTGCATCTTTTGTGGGCATCATTCCCACCAGGGTTTACTCTTTGATCAAGAGGTTCCATAGTCAACATATCTTGTGTTATTGTGTTGTTGTGTATGTATATCTTTCTATGGTTGTTGATCACATTGCTTACATGGTTAAAATCTATTAAAGTTGATAAAAGTTGTATTTATCATATAACAGATTCACTTCCCCCCCCCCTCTCAGTTATCTTGGTGGACTTTACTTTCTAACAATTGGTATCAGAGCAGCAAATCCTTGAAGGAAAAGTTTAATAGCTTGAGTAGATCCATGGCGAGTCATTTCAGGAAAGAAAGCCCTAAGTTTGATGGAGTAAATTTTGACAGCTAGAAAGAAAAGATGAAGACACACTTACTTTGTTTAGGACCAGGATATTGGTTAATCACAAAGAACAAGAAGACTATCATTGATGAAGACAGAATTGAAGAATGTACTAATGAGGAAAGAGATCTATTCATGTGTAACATACTTGCCAGAGAAGCACTCTTGTCAGCCCTTCCAGAAAATGAGTACAGTCAAGTAAAATATCTAAAAACATCTCATAAAATTTGGTTAGCTTTACAATCTACTTTTGAAGGTGATGAACATGCAAAGAAAGTCAGATTACATAACTAGATATGTGCATTTGAAGATATAAGAATGATGGAAGATGAATCTGTTAGAAGCTATATTGGTAGAATGTCAGAAATTGTTGCAGGTATAAAATCTTGTGAAGGAACCAAGACAGAGAATGAAGTGATATGGAAAATTCTAAGGACATTGACTCCTGCATTTAAGCAGACAACGCAGATGATAGAGCAAGTTATACCTTGTACTGAGAACTTCACCAGAGAAACCCTTCTTGAAAGATTAGAAGTAGCAAAAATGATCTTGAGGCAATTAGGAGATTTACCTAGAATGGAGACAGCATTCAGCGCACTTAGTATTCGCCATACTTTGTCAAGAAGCATGAGTGTGAGTGAAGATTATGCTAGTAGCAGCAGAACCAGGAATGAAGAAGACAGGATGATTGAAGAAGGTATTGCCTTACATGTGAAAAGAGAACTAGACGGTAAGAAAATATTTAAATGTTGGACTTGTCAAGAATATAGTTATTTTGCATCTAAATGTCCTAAGAGAGTAAAGAAGTATAGAAAGAACTTTAAACCTAGAAGATCTAAAGAATGTTATTATGCAAATGATGAAGAATTTGAAGCTAGTATGGAGAAATCTCTAAGTGAAAATGATAATGAGAATGATGATATAGGATTTGTAGCAATAAAAGAAGAAAATCCTGAAACAAAAGTTAAGGAAGAAAAAGCTTTAGTTTCTCAAGTAGAAAAGAAAGCTAATTGAATTATAGACAGTGGTTGTTCACATCATATGACTGGAGACATGAAGAAATTCATAAAGTTTAACAATTATGATGGAGGAGTTGTTAAAGTTGAAAATAATGCACCTTGTTTGATAAAAGGTATAGGATCTATTACTCTTGATGGAAAGACTAATACTAATGATGTTTACTTTGTGGATGGTTTGAAACACAATCTTTTGAGTGTTGGACAACTAGTTGATAAGGGTTATCAAGTTTGGTTTACTAAGAATACTTGTGTAATCAAAGACAAGGATGGTAATTTGATTGGCACTGGATCAAGAACTAGAGGTAATGTATTTCAGTTGAATCCTATTGAGATGACATGCTTGATTACGAAGATTGATGACAGTTGGTTATGGCACAGAAGATTTTGTCATATAAACTTTGATAATATTGTGAAAGTAAGTACTACACTTGTAGTAAAAGATTTGTCTAAGATTATGAAACCTCCTAACATGATTTGCAAAGAATGTGTGATGGCTTAGCAGAAGAGAAGCTCATTTCCCAACAAGAAGTTCACAACAGCAGAAAAGTTGGAAATTGTTCATATAGATTTGAGCAGTCCCACAAGGACTAGAGGATTCTATGGAGAGATGTATTTTATGATTCTTGTTGATAATTTTACAAGAATGATGTGGATTGCATTTCTTAAAAAAAGTTTGAAATATTTGATAAGTTTAAAATTATTAAGAGAAAAGTTGAGAATGAATCTGGAATGAAGATTAAATGTTTGAGATCAGATAGAGGTGGAGAATTTACTTCAAAAGAATTTAACATTTTTTGTGAAATGAATGGTATTAAGAGATAGTTTTCAGCCCCTATGACACCTGAACATAATGGTATTGCAAAAAGAAGAAATAGGTCTGTGACTGAAGCAGCAAGAGCCATGTTATTTGAAAATGATTTGGCGAAGATATTCTAGAGAGAAGCAGTGAACACAACAGTGTATACAATGAACAGAGTACAAATCAGAGCAGATACCATCAGTTAAGTATTTTAGAATTTTTGGAAAAAATTGTTATATTAAGAGAGATGATGACATTGGAAAGTTTGACCCTAGAAGTGATGAAGGTATATTTCTTGGATATTCATTGAAGAGCAAAGCTTATAGATGTTATAATAAAAGAACTGAGACTATTGTTGAAAGTGCAAATGTTAAAGTTGATGAAAAGTTCAAAATTCAGAAAAGAATGCTTGATTATGAATTAGATGAAGGAACTCATCCTAGAACTAATCCAGAGAATGCAGAATTATTCTATGAAACTGACAGTGAATTGCAGAATGAAAGCTTCATTGAGGAAATCATAGAAGAACCTACAGCTAAAGTGAGAACTGAGACAGTGACACCGAACATAAATCTATCAAGGAATCATCCTTTTGAGCAGATTATTGGAAGCATAGATAGAGGAGTTCTGACATGAAATAAGGTACAAGAACAATTGTGTTTAATTTCTCAAATTGAACCTAAATCTACTAGTGAAGCCTATGAAGATGAACATTGGATTAAAGTTATGAAGGAAGAACTAGATCAAATTGAAAAGAATAAGAATTGGTCCCTAGACCTAAAGATAAGAATGTTATAGGAACTAAATGGGTATTCAGGAACAAGATGAATGAACAAAGAAAATTTGTAAGAAATAAAGCAAGATTGGTATGTAAAAGATACTCACAACAAGAAGGAATTGACTATGAAGAAACTTTTGCACCTGTTGCAAGAATTGAAGCAGTAAAAATATTTTTGGCTTATGCAGCATATAAGAAATTCAAAGTGTATCAGATGGATGTGAAGTCAGCATTTCTGAATGGAGAGTTAGAAGAAGAAGTTTACATTGAGCAGCCTGAAGGTTTTCCTTTAACTCATGAAGGAGATATGGTATGTAAATTGAAGAAAGCTTTATATGGACTAAAACAAGCACCTAGAACTTGGTATGCAAGACTTGATAAGTATTTGATAAAGTTAGGATTTATTAAAGGCACAACCGACAGCAACTTGTACACAAAAGAAATTGAAAATGGTTTGTTGGTTGTAGTTATCTTTGTTGATGATATTATCTTTGGAGGAGAAGATGAAGCTAGTGATAAATTTGCAGATGAAATGAAGACTGAATTTGAAATGAGTATGATTGGTGAGATGAAATACTTTTTAGGATTGCAGATAACATAGAACAGTGATGGTATCTTCGTAAGTCAAAAAAAGCACTTGAATGACTTGTTGAAGAGATTTGGAATGGAGAACTGAAAACCAGTTGGAACACCTATGGTAACCGGACAAAAATTATCTAGCACAAATGAGACTCATGCAGTTGAACAGAAGAAGTACAGATATATGATTGGAGGATTGCAATATTTAACTCATACAAGACCTGATATATCACATGCAGTTGGAATTGTAGCAAGATTTCAAGTTGATCCTAGAGAATCACATTATGCAGTAGTAAAAAGGATACTGAGGTACTTAAGAGGCACAATTGAATATGGATTGTGGTATGAAAATCTGATGACTTTACCCTATGTACATATATAGATGCAGATTGGGGAGGTAGTGTTGGTGACAAAAAGAGCACAAGTGGTGGAGCATTTTTCCTTGGAGGAAGATTAGTTTCTTAGCTAAGCAAGAAGCAGAACTGTATCTCACAGAGCACAACAAAAGAAGAATATGTAGCAACAACAAATAATTGTAATCAGATAATTTGGATGAAACAAATGCTGAAGGATATTGGAATAAAATTTGTTGACTTTGTTGTTATACATTGTGATAACACCAGCACAGTTAGTATGACTAAGAATCATGTACTACATTCTAAGACAAAGCATATAGACATAAAGTATCATGTAGTGAGAAAGTGGCAGAAAAAGAAGTCAGATTGGAGTATATAAGCACAAAAGAGTAGATTGCAGATATATTTACAAAGCCTTTGCCTAAGGATACATTTGAGTATCTGAGAGGTATGATTGGGGTTATCCCCCAGCCTACTTTTGAGAAGTGATGCAGATGGTTGCATCCGTCCATTGGTATATGAGCCTTATATTTCTTCTGGACTGGATGTTGGTACTTCCTTTATGAGGGAGTATGTGTATCTGAACTGAGTCATGAGGACTCTAGTGAATGTATTTTTTGAAAAATGTCTTTTGACATTGAAGTTGTTGTTGACATAGTGATGAAGCATTTGTTATTGATGTCAATGGGAGAGAAAGATACATGAAAAAACTATCTATTAAAGAGAATTTGAGGGAGAAGGTTACAAGCAATATAAAATGGAAAACTAAAAAGAGATGAATAGGAAAACGAAGGAAGATTTGATTGATGAAGAGGATTTGAATGCATTTCAAAGCAACAGTGCAGCAATGTTGGTATTCATGGAACTTGGATGTTTTTTCATCTTTGTTGTCATCAATGTCAATGGGGGAGATTGTTAGGAATGAATGTTGAATATATCTTATGGGGGAGTATTCGTAGCCATTCTGTAGCAGTTGTTGTTGCATTCATAACTATGATTGTCATTGATGTCAACATAGTAATCTATTGAAGTTTAGCAGAGAAGCAGAAAATGTTTGAGTTAGCGCACATGGAATATTGAAGATCAAGCTATGCAGAGTTGAGGACTTACTCTATGATGTTCTATAAGATCATGGTTAAGAGCGCGTACAAAAATTCATTTATTCATGATAGTTATGTGTAATTCAATGGAAGCAGTATTCAGGCAGTGTTCCTGACTAGCAGTTTTTGGAAATCGAATGATATCTCCTAATCGGGATAGAATCTGAGCATGCGAAGTTGAAGAGATCATGAAGACATGATTATTATGACATGGACGTGACAGCAAGGTCAGAGGTCGCACGAGTGAAGAGTTATCTTAATTGGAAGCCGACAGTTTTATGTAATTATGGAATTTTTATGTAACGTGTGGAAGATTTTATTTTGTAATTTGTATGTCGACTCATTTGTAATTATTTGAGTGTGGTAGAAAGGAAGGAATGTTTTCCTTATTGTAATATGGAATGTGGAATTTGAATGTAAGATTGTGAAAGTGAATTGTGGAATTGTGCAATACTTGTTGAAAGAGGATACGCGAAGTATAGAGCTCTGGTATTGAGATCTGATGAAGCAATTGGTGCGGTTTGGCATAGTCAGAAGAGAAGTATTAAGTTGTTAGGATCAGTAATCTTTTGGTATTATTTTGTTGAGTAATACAGAGATCATTTGGATAGTGTGTTTAGTGATCTTGCCCTTGAAGTTGTTTGGACAGTGGGTCCTTCTGTCTTCCATAACACCTAACAGAGTTAGAATCTTTTAGCAGGGATTCAAAGTCTCCTAGCAAGGACTAATATGTACTGAATGTATTATATAAGACTCCTAACAGAGTCCATCCTCTCACAAGGAACTTTCATATTAGTGCATCTTTTGTGGGCATCATTCCCATCGGGGTTTACTCTTTGATCAAGAGGTTCCCTAATCAACATATTTTGGGTTATTGTGTTGTTGTGTATGTATATCTTTCTATGGTTGTTGATCACATTGCTTACATGGTTAAAATCTATTAAAGTTGATAAAAGTTGTATTTATCAGATAACTGATGAAGCAGTTGGTGCAGTTTGGCACAATCAAAGAAGTATTAAGTTGTTAGGATCAATAATCTTTTGGTATTATTCTATTGAGTAATATATAAATCATTTGGACGGTGTGTTTAGTGATCTTGCCTTGAAGTTGTTTGGACAGTGGGTCCTTCTGTCTTCCATAACTCCTAACAGAGTTAGAATCTTTTAGTAGGGATTCAAAGTCTCCTAGCAGGGACTGATATGTACTGAATGTATTTCATAAGACTCCTAACAGAGTCCATCCTCTCACAAGGAACTTTCATATTAGTGCATCTTTTGTGGGCATCATTCCCACTGGGGTTTACTCTTTGATCAAGAGGTTCCCTAGTCAACATATCTTGTGTTATTGTGTTGTGTATGTATATCTTTCTATGGTTGTTGATCACATTGCTTACATGGTTAAAATCTATTAAAGTTGATAAAAGCTGTATTTATCAGATAACTACAGGATGATTAGGCTCTATACCAAATGAAAGGAAGAAAGGTATATCAAAATTCTTCCTGAACCAATCTTAAAGAATATTATTGTGCAAATTTTAGATCTTTACATTAGTTAACCATTCAAGAAACCATGAGTTTTAATCATAAAACAATCATTTCATACAAGGTATGTAATGCTCCCTTCCAAATTCCGTAAAATCACAATTGCAACAAATTAGAGTTAGGATTACATCTTACCAAGTAAAATATCTCTTTAAGAATGTGATCCTAGATTTGAATCTTGCAAGCATAACCCAAGAAACGTACATATGTACAAATATGCATGCATGCATACATACATACATGTATACATACATGCATGCATATATACATCCATACATATATCCATGCATACATGCATTCATGCATACATATGTGCATACATACATGCATGCATCCACACATACCTACATGCATACATCTATACATACATGCATGCATACATACAATTACTAGGTTTAGACAAGAATGCATCACATTCATGAAAAAACATGGTATGTCTGCCCAAAGCAATATCCACACTAAGACCAAGAGTGAAGTGCAACCAAAGCCCTCTTGGCCTCAATGGGCAGTCAACATGGACATCCACTGGGGTGGCTTGATTAGTGGGGTGTTTGCAATTGGTTTCCCTATCTATGCCTCATCTCCCTAAAGACAGGAGCCATCATTGCAAAGTCTGAGAGGAGATTGTAAAGGGATTTCTTAGTTGTTCTATCTAAGACCAAGAGGAAATTGATATCAGAGCCCTCTTGGCCCTAGATATGGTCATCCTTAGGGTGGCCTAATTGGATACCATCTTATAGCTCTTCTCTTACACTGCCGATCCTTCATATAAGATGAACTTCAGACAGTTTCATCATTGGGCATATTTTATACTCTATTATATAAATATACACATGTAAGAGATAAAAATGACCATGTTACTATCTCCTAAGGTCAAGAGGGCTCTAGTATCAATCTACTACTAGTTATCCAGAATAACCAAGAAACCCCCTTTAATGATGGCTCTTGTCTTTAGGGGGATGAAGTGTGTATATATATATATAGAGAGAGAGAGAGAGAGAATATCAGACTATTGTTTTCAAGCCTGGTTTGATTATTAACCACCGTGGAGCTGCTTGTATTTTCTGATGGATTTCTATAAGTTTATTTGCTTTCTTGTTTTGAATGCTTCTTATTTGATCTGCTCTTTCTTTTATTCCATGATGCCTGGATGCTCTCTTATTGAGCCATGGCAGTAATTACTTCTCTTCCCTGAAATTATTGCTTCTTGATTTGATACTTATACCCTCCCCTTGTGGTGGAAGAGTCGTGTCTCTTCATTGAATGAACACTAATAATAAATCAATATCTTAATCGCACCTCTCTGTTTAATTGAATTTGCTTGTATTATGTTATTATTAATATAGGCTCTTTACAGGCCTTGTCTCCCTTAACAAGTCGCACCCTTATATTTTTATTTGCTGTTTATTTCTAATATCTTAAGTTCACTGTAACTATAAAATGATAATCACCGCTAATTCACTGATTTTGATTTCTGTTTTTCAACCTGTTGTCTGTTCTCTTTATATCCATTCATTGGAAGGGACGCAACCCTCAAGGAGGATCGCTACTTTGCCTAACATGGCCGACCAACAATGGATATTTGTTTAAGCAATCTGTTTAACCCTTGTCTAGTCTAGTCGGCCCTAAAATATTAGACCCTTAGCCTTGGTCAGCCCTATGAAACTTTATCTTTAATAATGATATCCTAGATTGGCCCTAAATAATTCGCTATTATTGCCTAGGTTTAACTAATATAAAGACCACAAATCTGATCCCTGATTTGTTTATTATTTTCTTGCCAACCCTAGTTTGGCAGGGCATGACAAGGTCTATATTGAAATTCCACCTTAGCTGCTCATTTATACTATAATTTCAAGTATTTATCCCACTTACTGGCGAATGCACGTACCCTGCACCTGACTATGGTGCAAATTTGATTGGGAAATCACCTCGATTTCAATCTTTGCATAGGTTTCCCTTTGTTTACAGAACAATGTCTTATTTTTCAAACCTTTGGATTTCCTTCTAAATGGTTGAGCAACTTTCACCTGCCAAAATATTCTAGATTAAACCTAATCATTGTCTGAAAAATTGTTTTCTACATAAAGTTAAAATCAATTTCGTAGTCCTTTCCAGCACAATGCTTACAGAAAGATACTAAACATTTATCAGCAGGGTTGTCCCATGTATATGAGAGCACTTTAACTCCCTACAATAAAAATCTTTAATATAAGGCAATATATCTAAGAAACTTATTATGCACAGCTATGATTTTAGAAGCTGGCAAGCATGCCATACATAAGTTGGAACAGGGTGCAAAGCCTTGCAACCTTGGAACTCGTTTGTAAATCCAAAGCATGGCTGGAAGTTTCTCCCTCTAATTATTGCCCTCGATACTAGATGACCTGGTGCCACTGAAATCCAACCATTGTTGACTGCCCCTTCATAGTCATTTTTATAGATGAATTCATTCAGAAGGTGACCTTTTGTGCCATTTGTGAGGGAAGGTTATACCCCAAAACTTGTAATCTTGTCATACATAACATTAAATTGTCTGAAAGCTCTTGCTTCTGACCACTCCGTTACGTCCTCTGTTGCCATGACAATGTACTTTATCATCTTCTTGATTGGGCCACTAAGATACATGGCCTATCTCAATCCACTTTTGTGGTTGCTTAGGGTATAACAGAGCTGATTTCATCTTGAATGTTGTATTGATTCATATTGCTTCTATATTTATCTTGTTTTGCTTAGGATTTTTTATGTGCCATACCTAGTTCTGCAACGTTTGATATTTTTGCTAATATTAATGCATATGATGAAAAGTGAGAAGGCATGCCTTGGGGCATGCACTTGATGCCCGATTGCTATCTATAAATGCGTCCAGAGGTTGAGGACGCTTATGTGTTTTCCATGCTTGGGTGATTCGTTTCTGCTCCTGCACTTCCCTGTCTGCTTCGTTTATTTCAGCATTCATCACCCCTTTGCCAGAAAAATTCTCGTAAATGGCATCTCAAAATATAGATTTTCAAGGAAAGTGATGTTACCATATTTGTAAGTCTTTTCCTCTGTCGGTGTCCTATGGTTTGGTCTTAATTTTCTAGTCACTGGTAATTGTACAGTAGGATTTTGTGGGGATCGATTGTCATCAGAGCAATTACACTATTGAGGCCTCTATCATATAAAATCTTCTCTTGCAATTGGTATTATCAAATTCTTATTTCTTCATTAGCATTTTCTAGGGATGGTCACTAAGATAAGTCTCCATATCTAGAAGAGGTGCAGCATTGATGCTGTTGAAAAAATAACCAAAGCAGAGCATCTGCAGTGATTCTGAAATAATCTTTTCGGGGTGGGATTTGCCCAATCCTTAAGTTTTATCAATGAATATGGCAAATGATTCCCTACTCATCGGACAGGTTCAAAACAAACATCATCATATTATATCCTGAGAATGTCTTTGTTAGTTGAATATTTATTCTGTCTGATGTTAGACATAGTAGCAAAAGTTATTGCAAAACGTGTTACCAACAGTCCATTGAAGGTCACAGACATTTACCACCTTTCTACCCTTGTGTAAATTTGTAGCTTCATGCAAAGTGTGCCACCAAATATGAACTGAAGATTAGGCGTGTACTACTCAACAAAACATCTTTGTGAAAATTTAAAGCAACTATTAATTAGAATATTATTTAAATTGTTCACAATTGACCTTAGGTTCCTAAACCAACAGCTGTAAATCCTGATAGTACAACAATATCTTCTTGTGATGCCTACTTTTTGAAATTTGGAGATGACTGCTGAAACATGGAAAACATTAGTTGTTATTTGTATCTAATTTGTGAGCCGTTCCACTCTCACCTTCATCTGCATCTGCCAAGTTGACTTTCTTGTCTGCCAATGGAAACGATATGAAGTTCCTACATATAAGTAAATTTTTTTAGTGGTATTTGTCCAATAGGAATTAGAACAATAGAAATCACTTTACAGATAATGCACGTGGAGACTCCTAACCAGTGAAACCCAGGGACTCACACCACGCCCCCCCCGCCTCCCCCGAAAACCTCGAAGTACTTGTCCCCGGGATGTCCCCGCACCGGTACTTGGAGTACCCGAGTACCCCCACCTCAGCCACTCCGCAACCACACCGCCACAAGGATGGGTATTTGAATTTTGATTTTTGAATGTTACTATTGGGTATGTACTATGTTACTATGTTGAATGTTCAATGGTTCTAGTTCGTGTTGCAATTTTGCTATGTTCAAGTATTTCAATTTGGTATGTTATACTGAAACATCATTTTATAACGAGCATTTGAAGTTCTATATGTATAATATACAACACCCCCCCTCCCCCTGCCGTCGTCCTAAAATTGAGGCCCTTTGTTCCCCCGTCCCAAAAACTCATCCTGGCATCCCGGCATACCCCAGTGCCGGTGTTACACTTTACACTACTCCTAACTAGAGTATAAAGTTCTTAGTTTATCTGGTTCCTCAAAAATATTCTTCATGAGTATAATGTATGAGAAAGCAATGAATTCAGAAGCATTCTTCAGGGTGGTTTGGGGAAAGAGTCAAAATATTATAAGACGTTACAACATTAATGAGAAAAATCCAGAGCAAAATATTGGTTAGTCAAACTTTTGAAAACGTAGCCTTGTAAATCAGAACTAAGGCATCAAATGAGCCCATGAAAAAATAAACCACCTCTACTTTAAGAACTTCAAACTATCTAATCAAGGGGTCTGTACATTTTTTGTTTTACTATACTGTTCATATTACAATTACTTACATACATACACACTGGTCTCCATCTTCGTGAAGATTATGCTTAACGAATTACAAATTTGGGAATTTGAAAGATGAGATTATTAGTACTACCCACACAAAAGACATTGTAGATAAGGAAGTTACTTATGAGCAGTGTAACATTGGCGCTGGGGTACATTAGGACGTTGGGACGAGGGGACAAAGGACCTCAATTTTGGGATGGCGGGGGGACGGCGGCAGGGGGAGGGGGGGTGTTGTATACTATACATATAGAACTTGAAATGCTAGTTATGAAATGATGTTTCGGTATAACATACCAAATTGAAATACTTGAACATAGCAAAATTGCAACACGAACCAGAGCCATTGAACATTCAACATAGTAATATAGTACATACCCAATAGTAACATTCAAAAATCAAAATTCAAATAGAAATTCTAGTACCCGTCCTTGTGGTGGCGTGGTTGCGGAATGGCTGAGGTGGGAGTACTCAGGTACTCCAAGTACCCGGTGCGGGGACGTCCCAGGGACAGGTTCTTCGAGGTTTTACGGGGGAGGGGGTGGGTAAGTCCCTGGGTTTCACTGCTTACGAGGGGCATTCAAGAGATCGCTTCTGTTTTGAGAAGTAACATGCATGAGATGAACTTGACTCTAATTGGATGGGAGAGTCAGTCTGGTAGTTGATTTGCAGGATGGGAGCCTCCAATCCATTGTGCTTGTTGACACTACATCTTGCAGTCTGTGTTGTTATCTGTTGGCTGCATGCTCAAGTTCAATGATCTTCTGCATGGTTTCAGCCACCAGTATTTTAATCGGATGTTCTTCTGTCTTGTTGTATAATCTATATTCTCCATTTTCTTTTCCTCAGTTTAATTACCTATATAATCTTTACTCTCTGATTGTGTCTGTTCTTCTTGGTACAGTTTATCAATCTCCACCTAGAAATTATACTTCGCTGGTTTTAATGCTTTCAAGTTCAGAAGAATTAAAAGTGAACCATAAACAAGAAAAAATGACTCAGTGTGAGTAATATTAGCTTATAATCTTTGGGAAATACCCAAAGCATACCTGAAACTACCTACATAAAATGCCTTAATCTTCCCATGCCATCATCATAAGGTACTGGCATTTGAAAAGCTATTTGTAGTGCATTTTCTGGAAGAGACCAGAAACTTTTCCTTTTTGACTCTGAAATTCTGAATCCATAGGATCGAACAAAATAACAATGACAAAATTTTATAATGACATGGAATTAAATGCAATTTCCCTGGGCACACATTCTGAACTTACCGAGATATGTGAACAAAGAATAGCACAGTTTGCCTCTAGAATGTAGCCTGTGATTTTTCCTTAATGAAATTATGCATAGTAAGGATTCTACAAGATTGTGGAAGTACCTAACCTTGGAGTAATTCGACACCTCCAATCAAACAATTATTCAAGAGTGTTGTTTCAAAACAAACTTTATGTAGATGCATTTTCTCAAAAAGAGGAAACTCTTGCTTCCTCAAGAACTAAGCAAGTTGCCAAGGCAATCTTCCACATCTTTGGCGTTACTCCAACTATGCACTTGAGCTTTAATGAGATTAGAATTTGCATGAATAAGGTTGAAGAGTGGGTACCTGAAAACATACGTGTGTGGTTCAGTGCAACAGAAATTGACGGTTTGTATAAAAAGTTTAGACTTTAGACAGTTGACTAACCCTTTTCTTGGAAGGACGTGATCCTGACTCTCCAATTTTAGTGAAGGACAAAAATCTCCCCTGCCATCTCCAAGATAGATGAAGCGTTTCTTAGATTCTGGGAGGAAGCCACTTTTTATGCCATCCACTATTGTTCCCTGCAACAAATGTATTAAATATATCTGATGCATAAACAACTTAAGAATTATGTACAATGAAGCATATCAGAATAGGTCATGTGGAGCTTCTCTGATTAATGGTGCTTTTAGCAGGGTAAGGGTCTGGTTGTTTTCCAGATACAAATTATTCCACACCACTCTGCAAAAGAATTTATTGGTGGGATATGCCTACTAAATTATAACTAGACAGCAACTTACAATTGCATAGCCTTTGTTAATGTCACACATAAAAAAGGTGTAGAGAACAATGTGTTTGAACCTTGCACATATTAGCAGGGCAAAGTTGGCAGCCATGTGGTACAGCAGTATCTGAATGGAAAGGGAATAGCTTTAGCCTTCCTTCTTCATCAATTTTTGCTGGATTTGTTATAATCTCAGTAAAATACTGGAGGAGGTCATAATGTTCAAGAACAGTTTTGATGAAAAACAAATTGGCATCACTGACAATCCGTAGATCACATCTGCAAAGCCACAAAAGTCTCCCTTTAGAACAATTGCCAAATAACCAATCCAACTTAGGCAATTGCTCTTTTAAATTCATTATAAATTGTGTCATGAATAAAAGAAATCAATTTAGACAAATTCAGTACAACTAGACTTGTCAATTGTTGCTTCTTGAAATCAATTACCCAATTTCTCTGGTTTGAATAGAAGAATTTGAACGAAACTATATTTTTTCATGATAGATAGAATTGTGAACTGTTAAACACATCGTTTCTTATAGTTTAGTTTCCAATTTCCAAATTAAAATAATCTAATCCTGGTTATGATCTCACAGCTACGAAACATGAATTTTTAGAACTCGGCCCTGAGTATATATGGGAATGCAATGCACAACTTGGGCCTTGTAATTATGCTCCACATCAAGGATGAATGCATATTTTGATGTCTAACTGCACTTTGATAGATCGTAGATTCCAATTTGTTGAAAGGACAGTAAGAAGCATCATCATTATTCTGACATCAGAGCCCAATATGACGTGACTCAGGCAAACTTAACCTATGATGGTTCCTAACATAGCCATTGCCCTTTAAGTCTTTTCTGACTGGCTTGGACTCTGGCAGCTGTGAGCTGATATCGAATCCGTTCGGAATTTCCTTCTTATTGGCCATGCAGGCATTTAATCTTCACGGGGATAACCTAGTTTTCTTTCAAATATTTGTTATCCCGGGTTCATCGCCACTTGCTGCATCTGGTAGCATGTGTGGATAGTCTGCCGGAAAATTTTAGGCATTTTAGCAAGGATTGATTAGTCTTTGAGCCCCTAGCCTCCTCAGTTGAGGATCGAAAAAACCTGATAAACTTTATTGTATATTGCAAACTGCAATTAATTCTAATCTTGTTATGTGCTCAGTCATAGGAATAACGAAGATGTTACCTTGTGTTTGCAGCCTGGACCTTGTGACATTTTTCTAGTGGGTTGGGAATGGAATAAACAGTATCAAATAAAAGCCCATGAGACAACAGTTACATATATTACAACTGTATTGACCATTAAGAGGGACCGAGCTTCAAGACAATATTGTGACCATGACCATGATAATGGCTATGCTTCAGAGAGCCACGATTCAGGCAGCTTTTAAAGTAGAAGTAGAATTGTAGAATTTATGCATGTAGAAAGAATGCAATTTACCCCAAAGCATGGGCTGATTTGATTGCCCTGATCATTTCTGGATGAAGGGGAACAGTCTTCAAACTGTTCTGGATATCACTCACATTCTTTCCTTTTGCATGCAGCTCCCCCATCATTCTATCCTGCAATACAGCAAAACTCAATCCCAGATTTTGAAAAAGAAGAGATTCTTTCTCCAATTAGGACAAAATTAAAGTGAAGAGGTAATACAGTAAGGTGAATCAGACCCACCATTAGAAGTGTCCAGGGAAGATTAGTTCTTAGTAAAGAATTCATTAACTCAGCAGCCCCGAGCTGATTGACCACCCATGGATCACTGTTGCAGTCTATCAAGGTTTGATCGAAATCAAATATAATGACAGTGTCCATGTTGAAGCACTTCCCCAACCTGCGCCTCAGCTCAATTAATCGTTTTTCCCTGAGAAAAGATACTGCCTTTTTGTAGGCCTTGTCTCTCTGCATCCCTCGTGACGAAAGGGAAAGATAGGTGCTCTTACATCGTGCATGAGTTTTTAAGAATACATGGCTTAGATCTTTTTTTTTTGATCGATACATGGCTTAGATCTTTTAATGTATCTATATGTTGCGTATAAAATTCCCTATACATCTATAAAAAAATAAAAATTAATTAATTAATTTTGATAATATCAAAAAAAATCTTATATTTATTAAAAAAATATTTGATAAAAAAAGTCTTATATTTGTAAAAGAATATTTGATTAAAAAATCTTATATTTGATAATAAAAAGTCTTATATTTGGAAAATAATATTTGATAAAAAAATCTTATATTTGTTAAAAAAATATTTAATTAATGGATTAATTGGCACAGAGACCTTCATTTTATAGAAGTGAATTAAAAGCCTTTTCTTAGTAAAGAAGAAAGTTTGTCATCATAAATTTGTCTTCTTCTCTTTAATTAGTTTATGTTTTCAAGGCAATTTTTATTCCTAGGGAAGATGGTCTTGTTTTAATAGTTGAATGTTTATTAGTTTATTCATATATTTGTTGTAAGTTTTTGCTGATCTTGTTGTAGTAGTTTTTTAGTTTTTTTCAAAACAAAAATTGTAAGAAAGTTTTCTCTTATTTTAAAATATTTCATTTCATTATATTAATTTATTTTTTTTATTAAATTAAAAAATATTAAATTTTATTGTACAAATTAAATAAATTTAATTTGATATTTCATTTTCTAATTGATGATAGAAAAGTAATGTGCTAGATATTAGATCTTATGAATCAAATTATCACTTTTTTAGATTTTTAGAATTTTTTTTAACAACAATTTTTAATTTTGAAGATTGTTCTTTGTTCAAGTTTATCTTAGTAAGATTTTTTATTTGAACTTGTTCTAAGATTTATGGATTTGATCCAACAAAATGTGGTGTGATGTAATTCGTTCATATTATTTTTGATGTTTTAATATGCACAAGGACATAAAGTTTTTAAGAACAACTTTGGAGAATTTATTGAATTGTTAGGATTGTGTTTTCCTCAATTAAACCCTAGATTAGACTTATTCAATAATAATGATTCAAGATTGAGGACAAGTAAATATGCAATAGACCTAGGATGATGTAATTTTATGTAAGTTTGATACTATTTAATATTAATTTTAGTTTCTCCTTACAAATTAAATTCTAAATGTGATTACAAAAAGTGTCTTTAGTTATCCTAGATTATTTTCTAAATAATACAAAAACTTTAAATACAATATCTGAACACGCAAGTCATTAAATTGCATGCTTTTTTGTTCATAGTGGCTATTGAAGTAGTCATCAATGGATAAATTTGAAATTTTAAAATGAAGGGTTCAAAATCATGATTATGAAAATGAGTTGAGTTATATATGTTTGCATATTTGACCTATGGTGATGAAAAATAGGTACAAAGATAAGAAATTCAAAGGGATTGGTGATGAAAAGGGTCAAGGGTGGGGTCCATAAAGAGCTAAATTCATGCACAATTATGCCACTTGTAAACTAATTATACATTTACAAAAATCTAATCAAATTGGACCTAAAATATGAAGAGGCAACATGGATATGCCTTTTCACTATTAAAATTTATAAATGTGTATAAGCTAGATGCAATTTAAAACCCTAGATGTACAAAGGATTTTAGTGTTGATTTAAATGAGATAGATTAAACATGTTCTAAAATGGAAGAAAGAAAGAATTAGGTTCTTACCTTTGAAAATTTACACAATATGGATGTTGACAACTATGATGGTACTACTAGAAACAAATGTTGGAATTTAGTTTGATTTTGAAGTCAAAGAGCTAAGACAATTAAAATTTGAAAGGTAGAGACCTTGAGATGTAACCATGATTATGTGATCATATCTAGGTGGTGTGATTTCATTTAGATGATACAATTCTCTACTAAGAAAAGAAGGATGTTTGGTGTTTTTAAGTTTTTTTTTGGCTAAGTATAAAATAAAGATTTTGGTGTTCAACCAATGGTCTTTTCCTATTTATCCAAATATGAGGATGATTTGATTCATTGATCTTGGGCCAAGTTCAAAATCCTTAAGCTAATTGAGTTACCTCCTTATCTTTAAATCAAATGCAACTACAATCAAGATTTGCCAAAATATCCATTTAGTCACAAATTGGCTTGAGAAGATAAGAACATTAACTAGCCAAATGGTAAAACAACTCTACTAGTATGGACACGGGAATAAGGATGACATCATGAAAAATGTAAACATAGAGATGATTTTCAACACTATGTTGTTGATTAAGTGGACTTGGTAGTTGGGGAAATATTAAAGATCAAACATTAACCAAGTTGATTGTAGAAATCAATGGGGTTTATGATCATTTAAGTTGCACCAAAATACAATGTAATTAGATCTCTACAAGCACTATGCATACAATTTGGAGAATAGTCTATCCCTTGTTTATAGAAGATTTTATTCAAATGAATGATTAGAAGTACAAAAAGTAAGGACATTTCACAGATTTATTTCTTGGGGCATTAAATTTATCCTTTGAGTCCTTGATTGAGTGTATTTTTCACATGTGATGAATTGAATTCTCAATTGTGAATTTTTGCAAAAAGGAACCTAACTTGAAAAAGGTTGTTGCAAAAAAATCAATGAAATAACAAAATGTTAAAAAGAAAATAAAAAAGATGCGATGCCTTGTGTTGAAGGATTAAAATAAATATCAAATGTGGAATAGGTATAGGCAAGTTTAATGAGTTATAGTTTATTTTTGTATTTCTCTTTAATTATGTTATTAAAAACCTATAGGAATACCCCCTTATCCTAGTAGGGTCAAAAGTGTAGAAGAGTTAGTCAATCTTGTAAATTTATCCATAATTCCCTATAACCTAATTATAACTCTTGCATCATTAACATAAATTTATTCAATTCCTTGAGTTCCAATCTAGAGTGTAATTTCCAAGGTTGTAGAATACAATTTAAAGCACCAATAGAATGTTTTCATTGTTACAAAAGTCTTCTATCAATTATTTGAAGATTGTTCAATCATTTTTGGATTTGGTATAGTGTTTTCCTATCAACTAACTTAACTAGAAAGAGGTTAGTGTCAAAGAGAAGATTGTTAACCTAATATCTTTGGTTGCAATTTGTGTGCTCACTTTCTAGATTTAGCTTGATTTGTCATTTTTTAAAACATGAAAAAATAGTATATTGGTGAAGTGTTAAGCATGGTTGGGATTGATTTCAAGAATTGATGAATATTTTGTTCAAATTCTATTCTTAGTCAACAATAACAACTTCATTGTGCAATATCTACTTAGAAAAGGAAAATTTATTTAAAAGTTGATTGAAGATGGATAAAAGAAGTTTTGTCTTAAAAAGGGATCTCGCATTAAATATTATTATCAAGTAAAAATGTCCAAAAAAATCCTATGGGAAAGTCATGAACATCATGACAAAAATAAACTCAAATAAGTTTACTTATAATTATCCTCATTAAAATGGTGTGGTAATTTCTAGGAAAGATGAGCTTATGGTGGATTGCAAAAAACTATCTTCATCTAATAATTCAATTAGCACTATACTGGTAATTATTTTTAAATATTACAATAATTTGATTATGTTTTTAAAGTTTTATAACTAAGAGAGATAGGGATAAGGTTAGTAACCCTTTCTATTAAAATTATAGGCATCTTCTATGGATATGTTTTCTTCTATTGAGCCTTGTAATTCTCCTAATATTTTGATGGGTAACAACACATTCATGAGAGTTTGTGGGAAAGGTTCTATTCCTATGGGAGAAGGGACATTTAATGATGTTCTTTGTGTACCATCCTTGACCACTAATTTCCTTTCTATTTACCAAATCACACATGGGGCATAAGGTAAAATTGTTGAGTTCACTCCAGATTATGTCTACATTAGGGACATGGAGACTAGAGATGTCATCGCTATGGGAGTTGTTGATCATACATCCTGCTTGTATTCTTTTTCTACTTTTGTTGATAGTGATGATGATATTCATGATGTACCCATCCCTTTGCCAAGGGCTAATTATGCAGAGAATTTTGGGCACTTGAATCATTTTTTTGTTGAGACAAGTGTTGATCTTCCTACTCCTCCACCTCTTGCTTCTTCAGACATGGGCTCTACTATTCAGCAGGATGTTCATAGTGTTTCAGATCTTGCAGAGTGTGATGACTACTTGGATGCATCTTCAGCATTTGTTGATTCTCGTGATGCTGATTTGGAAGACATACATGAGGGAGGTTCTCTTTCCCTTGATGACAATTTCATCATAGATGGGGACACTTCTTCACCTTCTTTGGAGATTGGTGTACTTGATTCTTCTCCTTCTTCACTTGGTTTGTCACATGAAGTGATAGATTCCTTAAGCTTGGAGATTCCTAATCAATCTTCAGAGATTCATACATGGAGACCTACATCTTCTTCCTCCTTCCATTTGCACAAGGATTGGCTTCTTCATCATTTGATGTATCTATTTCTTCCTAAGGGGAGACATGTTTCTTATAAGCATTGGTTGAACTATTGTTTGCAGGTACTCTTCATCAACATGGGAGCTTCTACATTATGGGGGGGATATCATGTCTCCAACTATCCTTCTTATGGGGGGATAATTCTTTGTATATACATGATGTATGTAGTTCTTGTGGGGTCTTGAGCACTCCATCCATCCATGCATCTTGTTTTCTTCTCTCTTTTGGGGGGAGGGTTTTTCCCATGAGGTTTTCCCTCTTTCTCCACTTTATGAGAGTTATGCATTTCATGTATCGCATTTTGTACATGGGTACCTAACATGGCCTAGTAGCCGGGACCCATCTTGCATTGTGAGTTTAAGTGCATTCCCCTAAGTTGCACTTAAGGGGGGGTGTTGGTGTAATTAATTATTCCTAATTACACTTTACTTAATCTTACTTAGGTTAATGCATTGCATAGTAATTTGTGATTGAGACACCTAGGAGTGTGCACATCTAATAAGCACATGGTGTAGGAGAAATTCCACTTTTGGTGTGATAGTTGTCTTCACATACCTCATTGTGTGTGAGATCCACCTTTCGTGCTCTTATCACATTATCATCCTAATCCAATGCACATACTTTATTGCATATTGGAGGATGATCCACATTTTGTGGACATGTGATTACCCCTAGCATAGGTGATAGCTTATCAGCTCCTTATCTTTCTCTCATATCACCTTTCCTATATAAGGAGGCCTATTATGTAATCATTTCAACTCATTCATTGGTGAATATCATTAATTCATTGGATCTATTCAATCCATCCTTACATTCATATTCTCTCTCTTGTGCTTTTCTTCAACCTCTTGATCTTGGTTCAATATTTTCTATTTGCAAATTCTTACAAGCCTTCACATGCAAGCTGAGAGAAATAAAAGGTTTGGTTGCAAATTAAAGGAGATATAGAAAAGATGCATGGTATATAGTGGAGAGTTTTGTAAAAAGAAAAGGAAAGCATGCATTGAGTTGAATTATTGTTCTGATATTGAATCTAAATTGGTATCTAGATATTTATAAAAATACAATAATCTTTCAAGTATATATTTTATTTGTTGCAAACAAGGATAATCTAATAAGATTCCTCTTTCTTATTTTTCTTCAAGTGGCATCATAGTGGGTACCAAGAACTGGAGGTGTTCACCAATGAATTTATGAAGGATTTTTTGTGGGTAAAAGAGGAAGGGGGTGAAGAGCTACAAATATAGATAACTTGCATGAGATGACACATAAAGGACATAGGCGTAGAGGTAGAACTATCAAAGGTATCACAACAAAAATTGAGTCCATCAAAAACAACCCAAAGAAGAGGAATTCACATTGAAGGTATAAGTGATGATGAAGAAGAAAAAATATTGAAGGGGATGATAAAGTAAATCAACCCAGGCTTGACCAAGGACAAGAGATATTTATAAAGGATATAATGATAATTAATTTTGACCTCCAATTTGATCTACCATGTTATAAAGGAATTTTGAATTCATAAGAACTACTCAATTGGATCCCCAAAATGGATAAATATTTTGAATTTAAAAATATTGAAGATGATTAAAAGGTCAAATACGCATGTACCAAGTTGATGTTCGATGCATCCTTATGGTGGGATCATTTATAGATAAATAGACAATGAGGAAGAAAGGAGAAGATAAAATCTTGGGATTGAATAAAGATGAAGGCAATTAAAGAAAAAAAATTGATGGCAAAAAATCACATAAATGTGTTTGGAAAGCCTCAGAATTTAAAGAAAAGGGAGACTAGTGTTGAAGAATATATTGAAATATTCTACTAATTAAGCATAAGAGTTGGTCATGCAGAAGACAATGTTGAATAGTTTTCAAGCTATTTGAATGGTAGACACATTTATTCATGATGAGATCAGTTTAATAAATTTGTATACCTTAAAGATAAAAGAAAAATTGAATACAAAGCAACAAAAAAATAATTGATGAAAGGATAGGAGTTTTTGAGGGGGGAGATATTCAAATGGTGGAAGAAGTTATTTTGCATAGAAAGAAGAGGCTAGCACTTGTCAAATAGGTTATTTTATTCAAGACATGGGAGGTAGAGGAGGGAATATTAGAGGAAGAAAAGAGTGGTTCAAAGAAAGAGGAAATTTTGGTAGATGCTAGGGAAGAGGATTTATTGGAGCATGTTTATAATTTAGGGAAAATGGATCTAGGGTATTTGAATGCCATTAGATACAACAAGGTAGTAGCAAAGGAAATGAGACTAAATTTATGTAACACAAGCGAGAGAGGAGAGTTCCAATCAACAAAAATGTGGAGAGGATCTAGAAGATGGAGAATCCTTAATGTCATTAAGGATTTTATTAAATCTAGAGAAAGAAAAACCAAAACCAATTCAAGGAAAGAATTTATTCAAGACAAGGTTTAAGGTGATTGGGAAATGTTGCAAAGTCATTATGGATAGTGGTATCATTAATAAAAGAGTATCTAAAGAGATGTTATACAAGCTAAAATTGAAGAGAATCAAACATCCCAGATCATACATAGTTTCACAGTTGTAAAAGGAGAACCATTTGTTGGAAAATGAGAAAATTTTGGTGAGCTTTTGAATTGGTAATTACAAAGATAAAATTATATCTTATGTGATGCCAATGGATGTGTACCATATAATTTTGGGAAGACCATGTCATTTCAATAAACAATTTATTCATGATGGTAAATTTTTTACATCCACAATAAAGAAGGATGGAAAAGAGTATATTTTGAATAATAGGGAAGAAATTGAAGATGAGGAAAAGGTGTGTTTGGAATCGGGAAAAAAAAATTTGAACAATTTTAAGGAGAAGGAATTTTCTACAACTATTCCAAGGCTTCTAATAGTTAGGACAATGAAGAAAGATGAAGGGATACCAATATAAGTTTAATATATTTTAAAAGAATGATGTAACATATTGATGAGGGAGTTTCCCAATGGATTACCACCCATGAAGAGCATAATTCATTGCATGGATTTGATTCCTAGTGGAAGCTTACCAAATAAGGAATGATATAGAGTGATGCTAATGGAGAATGAGGAGATAAATAGGAAAGTGCAAGTGTTGTTCAACAATGGGTTTATTAGAGAAATCTTGAATCTATGTGTTGTTCTAGTAGTGTTTGCACCCAAAAAGGATGGGCTACTATTGAATACCAATACCAATTTTCATGAAAGGGTGATATGATTGATTGCTTGAGCGGGGCTAAATACTTCACAATAATTGAATTGAAGAGTGGGTATCATTTAAAAAATATGAGAGGAGATGGCTCTATGATCTTATCTAGTATGCACTAGGGCCAACATGCCCTATCGCCTTTGTTCTATCCTATATCCATATGTTTTGCACATGGGGGGTATTTTCTCTTTGTTCTACAAGGAATTTGATCTCAAATCTGTGGGCAGTTTGATTCAGTTGTCGAACGGGATTTATGCACTATTTACTCCTAGTGTTCAAGTTTTATTTTGTACCATCGATAATGAAGAGTGTATTGGGGCTTTGGGACACCCATCCCATCCCATTCCATTTTTTTTTAATCTAGGACACCAATTTTATCTCTAAGGAAATTTGAAGAAGGGTCCAACCTAACTAACCCACCTCATTTCTCATCTAGACTAGTAACAACATTAAAATCCCCAGCCATAATCCAAGGGAGAAAGGGATCTAGGGAACAAACAAAGTTGATGTGAGCCCAAAGATGAGACTTACATAGAAAATCAGTAGGAGCATAAATATTATAAAAGAGGTACATTTCTCTTGTCTCAAAGAAAGAAACAACCATAGAAATTGAATACCTTCTATAAGACCACCATAAGGAGGAGACCTTCCTCGAGTTTCCTCTATAAGCATGTTTTGATTTATAATATGGACTGTGATTAATGGAGTGTTTAGTGTAGTGTTTTTATTTGCAGTGTGTGTCTTTAGATTAGGCATTTTCATTCATTTCATTATTCTGTGTTAAATCTTCTAATTTTTCATGTTCACCGGTTTAAACCAAGAAGGTGCAAGAAATGAGGATCTAACTCACTATCCCACCGTTCAATCTATACGGCCTCTTGGAGATAGTGATTAGACTCCATGCATATAACATGTATAGGAGCATGGACCCTAGAAATCTTTCCAAGTATTTATGTAGTCTTTCCCTAGGCGAGCCTATGGTGAGCCCAACTAGGAGAGATTGAGACAAAATGGTTGTAACTTACAGAGGTGTGTATTAAATTGCCAATCAATGATTGGAGGTCAAAGGAAAGGTATTTTTCAAGAACTGTACAAAGGGAGAAGGTTCCACCAATCCATTTGGTCACCTAAATCTTGAAGACAAACCATGCAATCAGAGAATGCCTAAAACCCTCCCAAAAAAATTCATTTTTGGTTAGAGGTTGTATGGCCAAGTGAAACCCTAAAACCTCCAAAATATTTGAGAGGTTAGGTATTGAACCAAGAATCCTTTATCAAGTTGTAGTGTTCTTTGGAAGCAATTAGGAGAAAATTCCTATTTTCCCGGAATAGGAGGCATAATTGGGGCTCTTCCTTGTAGCCCTATTTTGGGAAGGATCTATGAGATCAATAAGACATAAAATGGAATTAAGACCTCCAAGACCTTAATTTGAACTAAACAAGACACATTCAAGCACCTCCTAGCCTCTGCAAGATTCCATGTCAATTTGGAGGTGGTGAACCCTTCAAGGGCATTAAGGGTCAATAAGAGTATGAAGGAAGGAAGCACCAAGAATTTTGTTTTGTCTTGGTAAGTGTTACTTGGTAGTTGGTTTGGATAAGTAGACCAGGGGATTGAACCTCTAGAGGGATCCTATAGGTCAATTGGTGTCATTTGAGAACACCTCAAGGTCACTTGGTAGACCTAGGCAAGAGCTTGTGATTGGCTCTCCCAACCTCCTTATCAGATTGGTATCAGAGCCCCAAAATATTTGGGAAGTAAATGCATGTCAGAGTGTGAGTCCAGTGGATCTTCTAGGATGGTGACCAATGCAGAGTTGGCTAAGAAGGTCAAAGACCAAGAGGAAGAAAATAGACAGTTAAGGGAAATGATAGATCTACTAGCCAAGAATTTGGAAGCAGTAGAAGATAGAATAGAAGAGGTGAATGAAAAGATAGATGAGCAGGTAGGGAAGGATAAATTAGTGGAAGATGAAGTTCTTGAACTAGATCCAGTGGTGGAGCAAGAACCCTTCCTCAAAGCCTTGAAGGCCTTAAGTGGAAAAGCACTAGAAGGTGTATGACTCTTTAGTGGAAAAATGGAGACTGAATCAATCATTGATTGGATTGAGGGCACAAAGAATAACTTTGAATATGATAGAATTGGTGAGGCTCAAAAGGTGAGAGTAGCCAAGTCAAGACTTAGAGGCTTTTCTCTCACATGGTGGAATTTCATTCAAACAAAGAGGGAGAAAGAAGGCAAAAATCCCATAGCTACATGGAAATGAATGGTGGCCAATGTTAAACAAGCTTAGATGCCAGAGGATTATGAAATCCAGTTGCACAAAAGGAGGCAAATCCTGAGGCAAAAAGACAATGATGTCAACACCTATACCAAGGAATTCCAAAAACTATGTCTAAGGTCTAAGGTGGTAGAAGAGGAGAGCATCAAAGTTTCCAAGTATCTCAATGGATTAAAGTGGTCTGTCCAAGAGGACATGAGTCTCCTAACTCCCAAGACAGTACACTAGTGCTATCAATTGGAACTCAAGATAGAAGAGAAGAGTAAGAGGAGACAAGATTCTAGTTCAAGGAATAGAAGTAGAGGAAGAGATCAAAGGGGTCATAGAGGTGGTCACCAAGGTAGAGGGACTGATCAAAGAAGCCAAGGAGAGTCCAATCTTGTAGAGAAAAGTGGTGAAACAAGTTATAGAGGGAACTGTGGAATAGGTAGAGGTAATAAAGGAGGCTCTAATAGAGGAAGAGGTGCAGGAAGAAGTAATTTCTATTTTTCTAGTATGAAGTGTTACAATTGTGGGCATATGGGACATCCAGCCTATAGGTGTCTGGAGAAGGATCTTCCTCTATTACAGAGAAGAGAGTATCTTATACTCAAGAAGACACATCAAGTGTCAAGTCACTAGAGGTTAGACACATAGAGTCAGAGATGGGAGAGAACCTCATGTTCAGGAGGGTTTTCATTAGGCAACCAGTGAAAGAGGAGCCAACAAAAAGAAGAGCTCTCTTTAGAGTGAGATGTAAAATCATGGGTAAAGTATGTAAAGTGATTTTGGACTTTGACTCCACAAATAATATTATAATAGAATAAGTAGCCAAGAAGCTCAACCTAACCAAGGTGCCTCATAGAAACCCCTACAAAGTGACATGGTTGAACAAAGGGAAAAGTGTCCTAGTAAATGAAAAAACATGGGTGGAATTATCCATTAAAGGATACAAAGATAAGTTTATATGTGATGTGCTACCCATGGATGTCTACCATCTTTTATTGGGAAAACTATGGAAATATGATAGAGAAGCCATGTACGATGGGAGAGGGAACACTATTACGTCCAATAAAGATGGAAGAACATTCAAGATCCAGTCATTAATGGATGATAATGAGGTGTAGACCAAAACCCCTAGTGTGTTTCTTAGTAGTGGGAAAGAGCTACTGCATGCACTCCAAAAGGGAGACAGTGAAGGATATGCTATAGTTGTGAAGCCTAAGGAAGGAGAGAAGCCTAATCAAGCACCTATACTAGTGGAGATCCAAGAGTTACTTGGGAAGTATAAGGATATAGTAAGTGATGGGACACCAACAACCTTACCTCCTAAGAGATCTATAAGTCATCAAATTGACTTCATACCCAGGGCCTCATTACCAAACAAGGAAGCCTACAAGCTCACACCAGAATAGAATCAAGAAGTAGCAAGAAAAGTGCAATAGTTGTGAGATCAAGGGATCATAAAGAAGAACATCAATCCATGTACAGTAATAATGGTCTTAGCATCCAAAAAGGTGGTAAGTGGAGACTTTTCATTGACTCAAGAGCCATTAATAGAATTACAATCTGATATAGGTTACCTATACCTAGGATAGAGGATCTAATGGATTGTCTAGGAGGAGCCCAATACTTCACCGAGCTAGATCTCAAAAGTAGAAACCATCAAATCAGGATAAAGGATGGGGATGAGTGGAAGATGGCCTTTAAAACCACTGAAGGGTTGTATGAGTGGCTTGTGATGCCATTTGGGCTTACTAATGCCCCTAGTACATTCATGAGATTAATGAATGAAGTGCTAAAGGACTATATAGGAAAATTTGTGGTGGTATATCTTGATGATATACTCATCTTCAGCAAAACAAAGTAGGAATACCTAACACATTTGGAGGTTGTGCTCAAGAGACTCCACGAAGAAAAGTTAGCCATTAACTTGGAGAAATGTGAGTTCCTCAAATAAGAACTAGTCTACTTGGGATTTGTAGTATCCAAGGTTCAATTGAAGATGGATCCAAGCAAGGTGGAAGCCATTCTAAACTAGCCTACACCAACCATAGGGATAAAGGTTAGGAATTTTTATGGCCTAGCCCAATTTTATAGAAAATTCATAAGGAATTTCAGTGGCATATGTGCGCCAGTGCTAGATACCATTAAAGGTGGGGTGAAGACCAAATTCAAGTGGACACAAGAAGCCAACAAGGCATTTGAAAAGTTGAAACAATTGGAAACCCAACCTATCCTCATACTACCAAGCTTTGATAAGTTATTCACCTTGGAATGTGATGCAAGTGGGATAGAAGTTGGAGGAGTGTTAAGTCAAGAAGGTAGGCCCATAGCCTTCTTCAATGAGAAGCTCAATGAGGCTAAGAAGAAATACTCAACCTATGACTTGGAGTTATATGCTTTAGTACAATCACTTAGGAAGTGGAGGCATTTCCTCCTTCCTAAAGAATTTGTGGTGTTCACAAATAATCAGGCCTTAATATACATCAACACACAAGAGAAGCTAAGAAATAGACATCTCAAATGGATGGAGTATCTGCAGGCCTTCACCTTCAGTATCAAGCACAAGAAGGGACAGATGAATAAGGTGGTCGATAAGTAAGAGATTATTGACAGTCAAGGAAGTTCAACTCCAAATCATTGGGATAGATATATTCAAGGACCTTTATAAGGATGATGAAGACTTCTTAGAGGCTTATAAGGTATGCTCTAATTTGCAAAACCATTTCCACAGTCAGTTTGATAAATACACCTTGCAGAGTGGGATATTGTTTAAAGGGAATCAGTTGTGTGTTCCCAAGGGATCAATGAGAGAGAATCTCATTTAGGAAAAACACAATGGGAATCTTAGTGGCCATTTTGACATCAACAAGACAATGGAGTTAGTCCAAAGGTTCTACTATTGGCCTAAACTACGTAGGGATGTGAGGATATATGTGGAGCAGTGTGTCATATGTATGAAAGCCAAAGGAGGAGCTAGAAATGCAAGCCTATACCAACCTCTACCCATTACAAATAGGCTATGGGAATGCATTAGCATGAGCTTTAGAGTGAGGCTTCCTAAGACCAAGATAGGGTTGGATAGTATCTATATGGTGGTAGATAGGTTTAGTAAGATGAGTCATTTTATCCCTTGCAAGACAACTCATGATGCTAGCAACATAGCTCATCTCTTTTTCAAGGAGGTTGTGAGGATCCATGGACTTCCCCTTAGCATTGTGTTAAATAGAGATGCAAATTTCATGGGCCATTTTTGGAAGACCCTATGGAGCAGATTGGGTACTAATTTGTCTTTTGGTTCAACTTACCATCCCCAAATAGATGGTCAAACTAAAGTGATCAATAAGGTATTAGGTAACTTGCTAAGGTGCCTAACTAAGGAGTATGGTCAAACATGGGACTTAGTCCTCCCTTAAGCAGAGTATGCTTACAATGAAAGTGTGAACCAAACCACTGGTAAAATCCCTTTTGAGGTAGTGTATGGAATGCACCCAAGAGGAGTAAATAAAATCAGATACTTAGGAGGCATGGAATATAGAAGTGGACATGCAAAGGACTTCTCCCAAACCATGAAAGAGGTCCAAGAACAATTCAAAATGACCCTAGCAAAAGAAACTCAAAATTTGAAGGCAAAAGTGGATGAGAAGAGGAGGGATATTCAATTTGCAATAGGTGACTATGTCATGGTACATCTAAACAAGTCTATATTGCAGAAGGGAGTGTTCACCAAGCTATAGATGAAGAGGGTAGGACCATGTAAGATTTTGGATAAGTATGGAGCCAATGCCTACAAGGTAGACCTTCCCCAAGATTTAGCCATTTCACCAATCTTCAACATTATAGACCTGGTCAAGTATAAGGGACCATTGACTAAGATTAGTCAGAACACTCAAGAGGTACTTTCAGATGTTAATCCAATAGCCATACCTCCAAAGACCAAACCTCAAGCAGAGAGGATCTTAGAATCTAGAGTAAAGAAGAAGACCAAACATAGGGTCTACATGGAGCATCTAGTAGATTTGAAGGATCACCTTGAATCTAAAGCTACATGGGTGGAAGAAAGCAATTTCAAATAGTTGGGCATTGTCCCTTCTCCCATATCCCCTATTGTGCCTTAACTTCTTTGTGTAGAGGGGGAGCATGGTGTAGGAGAACCCAAGGGTTGGCTAAACCAATCCACCCTTTTCATTTTTTTGTATCCATCTTTGGCAAGTGTTTGATTTTCCTAAGGTCATGTTGACCAAAGTGTGAGATCCAATAGGGATTAGGATTCCAATAAGGTCCTATGTCTTGGGTCTTGAGACTAATGTGTTAGTCTTTTTCTCAGTGAAGTGTGGTTAGGTGATGTCACTATGATGTCTAAGACTTAGGGTGTGTAAGAAGTTGGATTTGAGTCTAATATAGAGCCTAGAACTCCATAGGACCTAACCAAGGTCTACGTTTTGCAAGATTGTGAAAATTTGTAAAAATGTTGTAAAAGTTGCATAGCAACTTTTGCAACTTTTAAAAGTTGCTCAAACCAAAGTTGTCTAAATGCCCTAAATAGGCCTAGGAGTTCCCTAAAGCCACCCTAAGACAAACCTCAGACTATTTAAGTACTTCTTGGATAAAATCCCAAGGTTGGACATTCCTGTGTATGGAGATATCATTATGAAAGTGTGAACAGTGTGTGGAAGTTTGGTATAGCTTTATAATTAGTGAATTCAAGAAGCATGTTTTGAGTTATAATATGGACTGTGATTAATGGAGTGTTTATTGTAGTATTTTTCTTTATAGTGTGTATATTTATATTAGGTATTTTCATTCATTTCATTTTTCTGTGTTAAATCTTCTCATTCTCCTTGTTCGCTAGTTTAAAACAGGAAGGTGCAAGAAATGAGGATCTAACTCACTATCCCATTGTTCAGTCTGTACAGCCTCTTGGGGATAGTATTATAATCCATGTATATAACATGTTAAATAGTGTGGGCCATGTAAGTCCTTCTAAGCATTTATGCAGTCTTTCCCTAGGCGAGCCTATGGTGAGCTCGACTAGGAGAGACTGAGACAAAATGGTTGTAACTTGCATAGGTGTGTATGAAGTTACCAATAAATTTTTGGAGGTAAAAGGAAAGGTATTTTCCAATAATTTAATGAAGGGATAAGATTCCACTGATCCATTTAGTCACCTAAATCTTGAAGACAAACCGTGCAATCAGAGAATGCCTAAAACCCTCCCAAAAACACTCATTTTTGGTTAGAGGATTGTACGGCCAAGTGAAACCCTAAAACTGCCAAAATATTTGAGAGGTTAGGTATTGAACCAAGAATCCATTATCAAGTTGATGTTTTCTTTAGAATAAATTAGGAGAAAATTCCTATTTTCCCAGAATAGGAGGCCTAATTGGGGCTCTTCCTTATAGCCCTATTTTGGGAAGGATCTATGAGATCGGTAAGACATAGAATGGAAGTAAGAGCTTGAAGACCTCAATTTGATTGAAACAAGACACATTCAAGAAACTCCTCACCTTTTCAAGATTCCATGTCATTTTTGATGTGGTGAACCCCTCAAGGGCATTAAGGGTCAGTGAGAGTATGAAGGAAGGAAGCACAAATAATTTTATTTTGTCTTGGTAAGTGTTACTTGGTAGTTGGGTTGGATAAGTAGACCAAGGGATTGAACCTCTATAGGGATCCTATAGGTCAATTGGTGTCATTTTAAAACACCTCAAGGTCACTTGGTAGACCTAGGCAAGAGCTTGTGATTGGCTCTCCCAACCTCCCTATCAGGTGTCACTGACTGCAATTCTTGATCCAGCATTGTCATTTGATTCTTTTCTCCACATTTGATTTCTTATCCTCATGATTTCTTCAATTTTATTTCCATTTTCATTTGTATTTATCTCTAGTGCTTGGTTTTTTCAATCTTTTCTTAAGTGACTGACCTTGTGAAAGTGCAAACATGCCATACCAGTACTTGTCCAATTACAAGATCTTCCTCTCTCATGCAATTTTTTTCTACATGTTGATATTTTCCACATGTTGTGCAATTAACCCAAGAGTTTTAATCACAAGTATATGAATTACCTTGCCTTCTTGGTTGATATGTTTTTTTCTATTCTTTTGGTGTCCAAACTTGCTTCATCTTTGTCCTGGATTCCTATGATATGTGTCCATGCATGTTGCAAGTGTGACAATGTTTTTCCATATAAGATTTCTTAGGTGTCTTATTCGACTTTTATCTACACTCATGTGCTTGATGTCCATACTTATTATAGTTATAGTAATAACCATTAAATGAAGGAGTGGATTTAGGAATACTTTTTTCT
This sequence comes from Chamaecyparis obtusa, assembly GCA_027943335.1. NCBI lineage: Eukaryota > Viridiplantae > Streptophyta > Pinopsida > Cupressales > Cupressaceae > Chamaecyparis > Chamaecyparis obtusa. The sequence continues at coordinate 757,722 of BSBK01000560.1, forward strand.
TTACTTCTACAAACATTTGATGTGTGGCTTGGTTTTCCACAATGATAACATGATAGCTTCTTTGGCCTTGGATTGACATAGGCATTCTTTTATTCAGCTTGTCTTGATGACTCTCCCTGCTTAGTATAGCCTAATCCAATAGTGTTATCAATTCTTCTCTAACTGTTAAAAAATTCATCCATTCTTTTAGTACTATCTTCATCTTTCTTGATCATCTCATTATGTTGTTGTTGAATCTTTACCTCATTCTTCAATCTCTCATTCTCTTCTCTTAATTTTCCGATGTCTTCCAATTTCCTTGTAAGTTAATTGTTTACTCAGTTGACTTCCTGACTTATGACAACCATCTGATTAGAGATTTCAAAGTGATGCTCAGTGAGTCTTAGTATCTCAGATTCCTTCTCTTACAACTTATTAGTCATTTGCCTCCTATCTTCAATAGCCAAATTTCTTTCTTGTTCTTCTTGCCTTGCATTGTTCATGACATCAATCATTCTGACCATTTATGTCTCTTGACTAATCTGTAGTGCTTTCACTTGTTCAATAATATGTAGATTCTTTTTAGTTAAATCTGATATGGTTTCTTTAGATGCATCAGATATGCTACCAGATCCAGATCCTTCAAATAGATCATCTATCTCTTATTCATGATAATCAGTGTCATTATTCTAAAGTTCCATATCCTTCCTTTTGATCAGTAACTTTATTAGTTCTTCTTTGGCTTCCTTGAATTGTTCAATGTAGATTTGCATTTGTATTCTTTGATTCTCAATTGTCTTATCAAGATTATACCTTTCCATCCTTAGATCTTTTCTCTTTAGTGATAGAACTTTCCAAAAAAAGATAACTAACTCTAATACTAATTGTTGGGATTATGAAAGATATGTACTAAGAAGGGAGGGGTGAATTAATACCTTTAAAACTTTTCAAGACTAAAACTTTGTAAATTTGAATACCATTAACCGGCTGAATCTATTGCATGTAACATACATTCAAATATAACTGAAAAATGTAAATGCATGTAACCTAATCAATAAACTATTCATGAAACTTCATACACATAACACAAATGTTTTGGTATCATAGAAGCCCTTGTTAGAAGGTAAAAATTGTGGTGGGGATGACACTCACAAAGCTTCACTACTGCAGTAACAAAGTATGTCAGTTAAGGCTACAAAGATTGTGATCACTTCTGGTAATCTTACCCTGTTAGGAGTAATAATAAGATCAACTAGATCTACCTAGTTAGAAGATTTTAGTAACATAATCAAGTGTGCACTCAGTTAAGAGGTTTACAATAGAACTATTAATTTCACTCTGTTAAGAGATTTAGAAATATGATACAATGGTTAAAGATTAACAGTAGGATATATCTATAAATAGCAACTCAAACTTTCCTGATTTAGATATGTGAAATACTATAAAGCTATCACCTTGTAGTGATGTGTATGTCCTTTTGTACTGCTCGGTAGCCTTATGTTTGTTCCAAAAAAATGAATACTTATGTCAAATCCTTATGTCAAAAACCCTGTCTGATCTTCAGATGTCTTGAGTGTGGCTACTTCTTGATGATACATGATCAAAATGACATCTTAACAAACTTTATATCAAACTAACTTGACCTAATTAGGTTTTTACAATATCTTAGAAAATCTAAGATCAACGGTGAAAATAAATAACCTAGATCAACCATACATAGGAATCATCAACAATTTAATGATTATATCCATATTAAATTATGTCTCGATCTTGGTAAACCATTTTTTGATTGGTGTAAAGTGTTTTTCTTGATGTTTGTGCCATTCCAAACTACTATGCCATTTCCTATTTTACTTGGTGTTCACTGCATTCATTGCTCGATAATTAAAGGGTGATCGGTTCATATGAATGCATGGTGACTATTGTACACACTAAGATGTGCACTTCTCTAAGTCTTTACTTCCAAGGGAATCCATGAATGGGAAACCTTGAAAAGTGACCTAGAGCTCCCTAGGCATGGAGTGCAAGGATATTAAGGGTGCTCTTAGCTAGAGCTATTAAGCCTATGACCTTGCTAGTAAACCATGCAATGGGAGATTCAATGGAGACAAGGGCAAGAATGCCAATATCCTCAAGAATAAAGATGAGAATGGAATGCAACTATGCTAGAAATGAGAATGCAAGATAAGCTATGAAAAGAAAGATGCAAGTGTTACAATCCATGCTAATTAATCTATGTGAGCTAATCTAGAGCATAGAAATGAAGCTAATCTAGGATAGCATAAACATGAAGCTATGATGCAAGAAATGAAAGATGGATGCAAGAATGTCTTCAAAAAGCTCCAAAGTCTCCAAGCAATCCTGCAACATAAGGTTAGTATTCAAAAGATGGATCCTAGAATGAGAAGAGAGCTCTCCTTTTATAAAAAATGAGAAAGAATGGACCATGGAGATTAAGAGGCAAAAGATTTAATCAAGGGTGGAGCTTGAAGAAGGAACAATCCATGTATTCCTCCAATGAGAAAATAAGAGTTGACTTTTGTGCCCCATATGAGACAAATAGGCCTTTTTTCCCTTTTTATAAAATAGGAATAATGCTTTATTTGTGCAACTTAGGATAAGAGGAAAAGTGGGGACTTTTTTATTTAATAAAACAGGAGGAAATTCCTTTTAATTAAATAAAGACTTAGGATAAGATGGTTAGCCCATAGAATAAAATTGGATAAATGATAAAATTAGGATTTGATCAAGAATAAGCGATTGATGATTTAGCAAAAGGGGTTAATAGTCTAGATGACCATTTTTGGGTGATTACATTTGCCCCTCTTTGACTAATGTGTGATCGATCTGAGAACACATTACATCAAATAATAGATCAACCAAGAAGGCAAATAGATAGAAATATGACTCCAAAGAATGAAGTGCAGAGAGATAGAAAATCCTACATGGTCAGCCTAGTAGCGATAGTACTAAACACTTAGGAAAGAGATGGACAGTATCAGGACTCGAGATGAGAACTAACAGGTCAAGCGCAAAGATAGATCGATCAGAGCAAATGGAATGGTCAAGCATATGCTCTAGAGAATAGCCAATAGGATATGATGTGTCTACCCCCTTGGGATCAAAATCAAAATTAGGTAGAGGGAAGGTAGAAGCAAGAGCAACATGATCAAATCACTAGAAAACATAATCGAAGAGATGAAGAATGATAGGATAACCATCAAGTAGTGAAGATATGCCCCAGTTTGACTAGGTTTGACTGAGAATGATATGGGATTAGGATGAAGTCAAAACTCAAAGAGATGAAGTGAATGAAAATGAATGAAAAGACTAGAAGGTTGAAAGAGATGGGGATGAAGAAATGAAGATGCCCCAACAAAGATCGAAGGATTAGGCCTCAAATGGTCAGCCAACTACGCAGAAGAAGGGAAAATTTTAAAACATGATTATGACTATCAAGATGAACTCAAATTTTGATTTCAATCTTGAAAATGGATCCAGGATGTTGAAATTAGCTAGGGGTGCAATTTTTGTGAAATTCTGAGATGTTTTGAAAATTGGTCAAAAAGTCAAAATGCTATATAAGGGGTAAAAAAGTCATTTTCAAATTCATTTGTCTTTTGTGATTTTGAGAATCTTAAGAGCTCAGAGAGAGAAAATGGCCCAGCAAGCAGCAGTTTTGGTTCACCATCATCGATTCGAGCGTGATCGGTTGCACAACTGGCCTCCTCAGTATGGTGTCACGATAGGTTTTTAGAAAAACTTTGCTTTTTTGAGTCATTAATGAGCATTTAGTACATTTTAAACATGTTTTTAATGTTTTTAAAAAATTTCAAATTTTCTTGGTGTGAAAGTTCACACGATACTTAAAAAGTATCGCACACTTTGAGAATCTCTCTCATGCGATAGTTCATGGGACCAAAAAGTATTGCCCGACTGTTCAATCCAGTGTCACACGAGACTAGATGAAACATTGTGCGATCCTTAGCGAAATATCGCATGCGAAAAGATTATCACACTACTATTGAAGAAAGTATCGCATGATACTTTCCAAAAAAATAGTGTCGCACTAGTTAATAAGAAATATCACATGTTTAAATTTTGAGCAATATGACATGGGTCTAGACAATTTTTGTGTTTAAGTTTCCTTGTACTGATTTTGATCTTCCATCATGATATGTTCTAACATCTGGATTAGTTTATGGCTTGCAAGAGGCTTTCTTGGCATTACTGATTAGAGCACCACGAGTGACTGGGCTACGGTGCGTGAGGGATTTGGACGATCCTGGGAAGGATGATTTGGTTAGCATGGGTTTTGGGTTCCTCCTTGATATGCCCCATATTCAAGAAAATCATGGGTTGTTGACTGGTCTAGCTGAGAGGTGGCACAGTGAGCACAACACCTTCCATCTACCTATTGGAGAGGTGACCATCACCTTAGAGGATGTCTATCAGATCCTGCGAGTGTCAAGCCATGGAGATCCAGTGAGTATAATCATGTTTCTAAATATTTAGAGATGTAAAGTTTCCATATGATAAGAAACTGACATGATTTTCTGTTGGCATAGGTATATTATGATCAGGATCTGACTAAGGGACGACAGGCCATCTAGGACCTATTCCAGGATTTTACCATTATTGACATACACCTTAGCTGGGAGCGGTTGATGGAGGAGTATGACAGGGACTTCCCAGTGCCTTGCATTGTTTGTTCTATTGTTGCACAGGCCCTTATCACTGATAGGAGTCAAAAGGGGTCTCCACTAGGATGGGGTAGGTTAGTGGTGGATCTAGTTGCACATCAACAATGGTTAGCATGGGGCCTAGCCATATTAGCTAATATGTATCATGAGCTCCATGAGATTATTTAAAAAGATGATAGGACATGGGCATGTGGAGCCATTCTGGCTCAGATATGGGCGTGGGAGCACATTGTCGTAGTGTGCCCACATGTACAGTTGAGGGAGTGGAGGCACCCCTACATTTTCAAATATATGGGATTCATATCATATGCCCGTAGTGGTGACTTGACATTTTATAGGAGACTCTTTGATGAGCTGACCACTTTTGAGTGGAGATCGTACAAGGCTTGCGAGTAGTGGAGCAACAGAGATCACGAGCTGGGATACATGTTATGTAGTCAGCCACTGGTAGGTCACCATGCTAAGGTTGTGGAGAGATTTGTCATCAGTCGTGTTTGGAGACAGTTCGGTCGACAGCATAGGGTATCCATAGAGACCACCACCTATGCTAGGTCTCAAGATGAGGAGGGGCATGGATGGATGCTGATGCTGGACTACCAGCAGGTAGTACAAGAGATAGCTGGGATATGGAGGGAGCCATGGGACTACCTCACAGAGACAACACATGCAGGTGCAGATGTAGCCTATAGGGTAGAGCAATGGAGATGTCCTTTCCCTAGGTTTACTATGCCAGATGCAGACCCATAGGCATAGAGTGGAGACAGAGATGACAGGGATGATGGTGATGACAGGGGAGATGGGGGAGGGAGGGGTGGAGAGAGAGGACAGGGTTCTAGGTTAGGTAGCTGACTGTGAGCACGGAGACATAGGTCAGTGAGCCCTGAGGAGGACGATGCGGTGAAATCTGTTCGTCGTAGGGTGGATGTAGGGCAGGATTAGCCTGCAGGGGGGAGGAGAGGATCTGAGAGCTAGAGTATAGGCCTTAGAGGCTAAGGTGTAGTAGCTCAAGATCACTATGGTCATGTGAGACTAGCAGTTAGCAGATGTGCAGGCTGAGATAGATCGGCGGGAGAGGTTAGCACAGGCAAAGGCTATGGAGCTACAAAGAGAGGCAGCACGAGTGGCCTATTACCATGGTTCATATATCTAGGTCGTACTGGAGGGACAGAGAGCACCACCCTACTTTGTGATAGCTGGGAGATCTGACATGGTCCCAGATAGAGTGGCAGCACCACCTCCACCACCACTAGCTGCACATGACGGTGCTAGAGAGTCCTAGGTTTACGTTTAGGATAGATGTATAGAGACATATCCTAGGACTTTATCTAGATTTTTGGATCCCACATTGTATCATGACATTTATATATATATGAGATTACTATATTTGTGATATAGCTTGTGTATTTGTCCCACTTGTGATGGATGTTTCAATTTTTATATTGTCTTGTCATATTGCTCAAAATGTATGATGTATGCTCATATATATTCTCTCTCATAGATGTATGTTTAGTTCTCATGTTTATGATATAGACTCATGTTTCTGAAAATGATCTTTTTTATGATATAGATATGATGATAAGATTAACCCCTTGTGATGACAGGAATAGGATGTGATGAAAAAGACAAGGAGCAAAAAGACATGGTTGAGAAGAAGAAAAGGTGAGCGCAATTGATCGACAGGTCCACGAAAGTTAAAAGGAGAGCTCTCTCCAAGTGCAAGATGAAAAACTAACTAACATGAACCTAAGAATGCAAGCTACTATGAAAAATGGTTTACTTGCAAGGTTGTGAAGCTATTAGTCTCTAATTTTCATCATCAAGTGTTGGTAGCATCGCAAGATCATACAATACACACTAGTATAACTATGGGTATATGAATATGATCTATATTAGATGAAATGTGGGAACCCCACCTAGGCATCAAAGACATGTAGGTCAAGATGACCAGTGCAGTGAGATTCCCTAAGTTTAATATAGCAAGATTATGCTTGCATCGAGACATAAGAAAGTCAAGATGTCTATAAGCACGCACTCGCGAAAATAGTCAAGGACAATACCTTGTAAGTCCTAATGTCAAGTAGAACAAGCATAAATGATAATGACAGTTAAGACCAACAAAATATACCCACAAGCAGAGAAAGAAATAAAACATGTCCTCATGCCCCCAGTCTTCTAGCTATGCATCATCGAAAACCATTAGGGGGAGAACACTCAGCAAAGAAAGCATCATAGATAGCACACAAAGAATGAAATTAGTCAAACAATTCTCAGCAAGTCAAGTGTTTTAAGTGTGTCTGTGTAGGTCATAGAGTCAATCTTTGAGTATCACCTCTGCTAGTGGAAATATCACATCATTCTGGACTGTGGGTAAACGTCTGATAAGTGTTGAAAAACACTTGACGCTAGGGTAGTGTTGAAAAACACATTTTGGGGAGTGTTGAGAAACACTGTTTGAACCAAGTGGCCTGAGAAACCCTAACGCAAAAAGAGACCCAAGATGAGCTAAAACAACATGTGCCCCCTAGACTAAGACAAGAGTCAATTCCAGGCTAGGAGAGGCAAAGCGAGAAGTGGAGTGAATGAGCGCCACATAAGACTGGTAGACATAGGTGCAAGGGTCTCAAGCAGCGCCTGTTTCTAGGTTTTCACCACTTGATAGATTTTTTCAGGACTTTTTTTCAATTTTTTGTATTTTTTCTACCAAGGCGCCTGTTTCTAGGTTTTCACCAAGGCACTTTTTTCTATTTTTATTTATTTTTTGTTTTTTTATTTTTTTTTTTTGAATTTTTTGAATTTTTTGAAATTTTTTTTTTTTTTTGTATTTTTTCAGGACTTTATATGCTTTTTAGGATTTTTTCAACATCATATATGAATTTTTTTTTGAGATTTTTTCAGGATCATAAAGAATATGTACAAAGTGCTCAAGAACCTTAGGCATAGAACTTTTTCAGATGTAGAACATTGATAGGCTCGACAAGCTCTTCTCCCTCAAGTGGAGATAGCTGATAGGCCCCGAACCCAAATGTCGCTATGATAATGTAAGGCCCTAACCAATTTGGCTCAAACTTGCCTTTATGCTCTTGATTTTGCTGGTTTTTGGGATTTTCTCTGAGAACTAGCTCACCCACTTGGAACTCTCTAGGATGAACTTTCTTATTGTAAGCAGTAGACATTCTCTTCTGATAAGTGCGCATGTGATCAAAAGAGGCCTTGTGGCATTCTTCCAATGTGGTAGGCTCATGCACTCTCATGGACCTTTGGTCTTCATCGATAATCAAACCATGGAGAGAGACTCTTAGTGAAGGTATTTCAACCTCTAATGGTAGACAGCCTCAGAACCATAGACCAAGGAAAAAGATGTTGCACCTGTAGGAGTGCGTATAGAAGTTCTGTAAGCTCATAGTGCAGGATTGATCTACAGATGCCAATCCCCATGGTGGGTGCCAAAAATGTACACACTAAGATGTGCACTTCTCTAAGTCTTTACTTCCAAGGGAATCCATGAATGGGAAATCTTGAAAAGTGACCTAGAGCTCCCTAGGCATGGAGTGCAAGGATATTAAGAGTGCTCTCAGCTAGAGCTATTAAGCCTATGACCTTGCTAGTAAACCATGCAATGGGAGATTCAATGGAGACAAGGGCAAGAATGCCAATATCCTCAAGAATCAAGATGAGAATGGAATGCAATTATGCTAGAAATGAGAATGCAAGCTAAGCTATGAAAAGAAAGATGCAAGTGTTACAATCCAAGCTAATTAATCTATGTGAGCTAATCTAGAGCATAGAAATGAAGCTAATCTAGGAAAGCATAAACATGAAGCTATGATGCAAGAAATGAAATATGGATGCAAGAATGTCTTCAAAAAGCTCCAAAGTCTCCAAGAAATCTTGCAACATAAGTTTAGCATTCAAAAGATGGATCCTAGAATGAGAAGAGAGCTCTCCTTTTATAAAAAATGAGAAAGAATGAACCATGGAGATTAAGAGGCAAAAGATTTAATCAAGGGTGGAGCTTGAAGAAGGAACAATGCATGTGCACAGGACTCCTCCAATGAGAAAATAAGAGTTGACTTTTGTGCCCCATATGTTACAGGCCTTTTTCCCCTTTTATAAAATAGGAATAATGCTTTATTTGTGCAACTTAGGATAAGAGAAAAAGTGGGGACTTTTTTATTTAATAAAAGAGGAGGAAATTCCTTTTAATTAAATAAAGACTTAGGATAAGATGGTTAGCCCATAGAATAAAATCAGATAAATGATAAAATTAGGATTTGATAAAAAATAAGCAATTGATGATTTAGCAAAAGGAGCTAATAGTCTAGATGACCATTTTTGGGTGATTACAACTATAGTGCTCGATACTCGGTGATCATCTGGCTCGATAAGAGTGCTTGGTCAAAGCTATGTTTAGATAACTTTGGTATCTTCCTTGTGTCCTGCTCAGTGTAAAGGCTCTATGCATTGACCGATTATCCTATCTTGTCTCCTTTACTGACTCTATGACTGAACGATACTAATGACAACCATTAATGATTAATAGGAGTAATAGATTAAATAAAACTGCAAGAGGCATGCATGGACTGAAAAAAAAAATGTTATAATGATAAAATGGAATAAAAATTACAACTATAATTATGAAAAAAAATGTTTAAGATTTAAATGAATATTCAAATGGAGGCTAAACTTAGATAAGTGCTATTATGAAGATAAGAAAAGAAACTTAGATAAGGCTAAACATGGATAAGACAAGAAACAATAATAAAGAATCTGCTATGAATAATGAGAAGACAAACATTAGTTTAAAGTTTGAATTTAGATAAAAATGCAACACTATGACAAATCTACAAAAAACATATGTAAAGAACCTTGTGTTTCTCTCAAATGAGAGAAAAATTTGGAAAATGACTTGCGAAACAACTAAATTGGAGGGTTTTGCACAAAACCCAGATCACATTTGTTTAGATTCACTCTTATCTATCCATAAAAATGAATGCAAAATGTCTATGCATGTGAGTTTAGACATTTTTTTAAAAAAAGAGAAGTTGCGTAAACAACAAGGGAACTAAAACAAAGGACAAGAATACAAAGAGCTGCAGCTAGATAAATGAAATAATAAACAACAAATGGAGATATATAAATAGAGATTTAAACAACAAAGATTTAATATAATGGAATAACAAAGATATGTGTGAGACAATAAACCTACATGCACAGATATTAGAAAGAATTGAAGATTGATTTTAGAATCCTGCAAAAGATTAGTTGTTAAACAAAGAATAATACAGATATATGAAGATCTTCAAATACTAGATATCCAAAAAAAACTAAATGAAGAACGGTTAGATAAGCTTGAAGATTGATAGAGAAATAGAGAAAGAACAAATGATTAGAGTTTAAATAAATATGATTAAAATATCCTGCAAAGAAGGTTAGAGAAATCAAAAGAAACTCTCTGGTGGCAAGCCAACCAAAGAAGGTATAGTTAGATCTAAAAAAAACTTGAAATGAAGATGAATAGACTTAGATCTAGCGGTAAACCATCCAGAACTAGTTAAATAAAATGTTAGATCTATAAATAATGAAAACCATGTAACAAATGAAGAGAACTTTAAAGGAATAAATCCAAGTGAGTGAGCAAAAGGAAGAGTATTACCATAAACACAATAAAAGAAAGATAGCTTCAATATCTTATCAAAACCACCAAGATGCTCCAAGGTCAACACAATGAGACAAGGATTTGAAAGGGGAAAGCAAAGAAAACCCCTTGTGAATATGATATGAATGAAGCAAAAAATCCTATAAAAAGAGAGAATATGAGCAAGAAGCTCATTACAATAATGAGAGAGCTAAGATATGAAGGTGAGTAAAAGTGAGAAAATTTGTGAGAATAGTGTTCAAAGTGTGTGGAGAAGCATCTCTTAAATAGAGATGAGTGATGGATTTAGAATGCAACTCCCATGTAAATGAATGCCACATTCATACTAAGTGTGTGCCAAGTGTGAGAATCCTCATAAGGAGGAATAAACTAATTTCCTTAATAAAGGAAATACAAAATATGAGTTGTCCTCCCACTTGGACTAGAGGAAAAATTACAATTAGGATACCTTGGATTATCCAAATTTACAATAAAACACCAAGGAAAGATTATAAATTCTAACACTATCAAACCTACAAACTAACAAACATCTGAAATCAATAAACAAAATAAAAAGTTGCACATCTTTCACAATTCTCTCAATACCATGGTCATCTTCAATTTTAAAATAGGATTATACCGAAGTTGTCAACAATAGGAAACCTCTTTTTTGGGCTTAATAATAATTTAGGATTGTCAATCTAACCTATCAAATTAGATCCCTTTTGATATCTCCACTATCAAAATCTTATCACAACAATCAACCATGTCTCCATGCTTTATATAAAGCAAGAGTTTGATCAAATCAATATCAAATACATCCAACTCTGAGATCAAGAGAAATCAAATCTTGTCCCTAAGATTTTCATTTATGAATAGGAACTAAAACCTATTAGAATAGGTTCTCCTTTGTGTCTACAATAATCATATCATGTCATTTAAACCAATATCAAGATGTCTCTTCCATACCCTTTTGGTTAGAGACCACTCAACAGATCTCAAACAAGAAACAACCCAAATGACATGTACTTAAATTCACTTCCTCTATACAAAGAAGAACAAGAACCCAACTACTATAATGACATATAGACCCTTTTTTCTATTTATAAAGTTTCCCCAAAATGGAACACAAACAATTGCAAATTGATATCCTCATACAAAAAATGCAAGACCTGAAAACTCAGCTAAATGATCTTCAAAATCAAAGTCAACCAAAGTCTCACACCATAGAGTACTTATATCCCTACTCTATTGATCAATCAATCTATATGCCTCTAATCAAATCACATATCAATGAATATCCTCTTACTTCCTCAAATCTATCACCAAGGATTTCTCAAAAAAATACAATTGCAAATATGTCATCCTTTGGACATAAATCAAGCATGATCAATAAGAAACCTATGGTACCACATGTTCAATAAAAAAATAACTTACCATGTGCAAATGTTAATTTGGTATCACCAACAAGACCTCTCAAGAAACAAATATTCCAATCTAATTATTTCAATTATTTGCATAAAAAACTAGCTCATATATATCATCCTATTGTTGAACAAGACCAAAATAATCTACCCATGTATAGAAATGGCACATTCCAAAATAATCACACTAATGATGTATCTACCTCCCATGAAGACTTTGTCCCTCAATAAGCCTCCATATTTCCCCCAAGTCCTTCATCTCCTAAAGCATCACAAGTCCAATCTTTTCCATTTTCATCAAATTATATATCCAGTAATGAGATCCTCCAATGGCTATCCATAGTTTATTTCCAAGCTAATCCCTTATGTGATACAATTACATTCTACAACTCATCTATCCTAGATCCAATGCCACTATATGCTTCATTCTCAAACAAATCTACTCCAGAGAGTCACATTCAAATTCCTTCTCCATCATGTCAAAATATTAAACCCTTCCAAGAATCCACCATACATATCCAAACTCATACCCCATGTTAGGAGGGTTATGCAAAGCATGAATAAATGAGTCCTAAAATAAATCAAGATCAAAACCCCAACAATCACTAAACCTGTCCAATTTTTTACCAAGATCCTATCTTCCTAGAATTTAATAATGATCCTATCAATCATGTTCATCCTATCAACGAGGATTCCCATCTATCCCAAAACAAAGTGTCCTTCCAAGTCTTATGAACCTTCCACTTCCTATTCCTAAGAAATATCATAACATCATGTCTATTCTTCCTAATGATCTCATTCATTGTCAACAAAAAACCACCCTTAAAATGGATTTTGATGATCCCCTTCCAAGTCAAGATAAAAGTATCCCTTCAACTTCATTTCCACTAAAAGATCCCATCATCCCTCTAGATCCTCCTCATGATCCTACCATTCCTTCACCTCCATATCCTCCACAAGATCCTATCCTACCAAATGATCATGTCATTTGTCCTATTTCATCACAGGATCCTATTATTCCTCCTGACCCCCCTTATGATCCAAGCACATCTATGCAAGTTGTTTATGAACCATGTGCATGTCAAACAGGTTCAAAATTATAAAGTCAAAGGGTTAAACCTCCATGAACAAAGTATATTAAAGCCCTTTCATATTGAAGAAAATTAAAATGATCATGGCCTCAGTTCCAAACCTCAAGATGTTGGTATCCCTTCCAAATATAAATCCAATAATATACCTCCCTCTTCATCCCTTCCATCCATATTAGGTCCATGTATTCCTACACCCACTAGTTCACAATCCACTTATCCTTTCCTAAATCAATGTTAGCAGAGGCACATGTCTTAGAGAACCTTCCACCCATCCAAAAAGCCTCCATACAATTCCTATCCACCCATGAGTTGCAATCACCATTCAATCAATTTGGATGCCAAACATAAGTTCCATAAATCAAGAAGTCCACATGTATTCAAGGATCAACATGTCCAGTCTAATCGATATGTAAAATCAAAGAAAAATATGATCCAAAAGGAAAAAGACACAAAGGCCCCTTGAACAAAAAATAAAGTCAAAAGAAATATTTGTTCCTAAATCTCTTGTAGAAACAACGTATTCACAGAAACTACAAAAGAATAAAAAATCAAAATTTGTGTGGATTCCCAAGTGGCTTCTTGAAGCATAGTGTCCCAAAGAAAAACCCAAGTTAGCATCCAAAGTTTCTTTACCTCCATCTAATTTTTTTCAACCTTCCAAATCCATTTTGAGTCCTTATGCCCCAAAATTCATAACCACTCCTCCATCAAATCCAAAATCTCCTTTTCTTCCATCAAATCCAAAATCTCCTTTTCCTCCATCACTCCATCACCCCTCAAGGTGTGTGGCAATTTTGATCTTTCCCACATTTCCATCCACTCAAAATAAAGTCTTCTTGCAATCCCTCTATTATCCAACAAATATTTTCTAGCCTTTCATTCAACCTATCTAATTCTTTGCATAAACTCTTATCCCACTTCATCTAACCATCCATTTCATCTCCCTTTGTCATTACCTTACCAACATCTTTGAGCATACCACCAAAATCTATCATCTTTCAAGAGAACCATACAAAGAGAAAGATGCTTGAGTCCTTCCTCAATGTCCTATCATGAGTCCATCATCTTCCTAAAAGTGAAAAACTAAAAAAGAAAAAAAGAAAAAAGAAAAAAGAGAAAAAAATTTCCTTGAAAATATGGCAAACAATCGTCTTGGTAATACAAAAAAAAAGAGAAATAATTTCATCCAGTAGTGAAAACTTGACAAATAGGAACTTAAGGAAAGTACCATGATAAAAACCTAGTAAACATGTGTCATGTATAATTTATGAACTTCTTGTATTCTATACTTGGGGACAAGTTCCATCCATGTTTTCCTACCATATCATATCCCTTTTATTTCCTCCATTACCGTATGCCCCTCTTATCCCCTATCTTATCAACATCCATATTCCCCTTTTCCCAACTTTGATCTTAACAAGGCTAGGGATCTCCCTAGAAGCATCACATGTCCTATCTACTTCATTTTGTCAACATCCCTTATCTTATCCACATTCCTTTGGTCCATATTGCCTATCTTATCCCTACCTTCAATTCATATCCCCTTGTCCATTCTTGATATTGCATGTCCTATCATTATCCTATCCAAATCCCTTTCTTGATCTTGATATAAAATAAGGACATTAAATGCCAAACTTATTTTCAACATCCTCTTGACATTTCCATTCCTATGCATCATGTGACATTTAGTACACCATATTATTACCCTATCTTGTCAATTCCAATCCCTAATATTGACAAAAACATGTTATCCCATTGTGTGGATAGTCCTTGGCATCCAAACTACTTCGAGACATACTAAGAGACCTTTATCCTTCATCCATACCCCAGTCCATCCATCAATCCATAATTTCCTTGCCTTGCTAAACATTGGGGGAAACCCAATAAATATTGCTCAAACAATCAAAATGTCCTGAAAAAAAATCCAAAAACATTCACATAAAGTCTTAAAAAAATCCAAAAAAAATGCAAAACATCCTAAGAAAATCCAAAAACATCATAAAAAATCCTTTAAAAAATTATTAAAATTATTGTAAAAGATCCTAAAATAATCCTTTTTTTAAAAAAAAAAACATAAAAGCATTCATTAAAAGAGACAATGTTTGGGGTGTCTGTGATAAGTGATTCACTTATGTGATACACCACACATACCTCAATCCAAACATATGAAACCTTTGATGGACCAAAAAAATTGAAAAATGACATGAAGAAACCAATCAAAACACATCAAAATCCTACAATAAACATATCTCTATCACAAAAAGTGAAAAGTGATGATCAACCAAATATTCGTATAAAAAATGATGAGCTTCATAAGTCCGCAATGGATTCATGAGACCCATATTTATCAACAATCCAATCTATCATCTATTGATCAATCAATCAAAATCATTTATCTTATACAGTGATGGATACACTCGAAACTAGACATATCAATCTTATAAGAGTAGCCAATTCCTGAAACCAGACACATCTTCATCTGCATCCAAATCAATCAAACAAAATCAAACCAATCAATGACCACTAAGGCTATTGACAAGGTCAATCAAGTCATTCCATTATTGATTTATCTTTTGTGATTATGTTCCTATGCTCCTCAAGGACACTATTGAGTAGTGAGAGTGGCTATGATGGTTCATGATCCTATTTTCTTTGTTTTCTATTTGTGGAGTGTTTTGATAAAATTCTAGGGCAAAGATGAAGTAGGATTAATGTGATAGGTACTATCACGCATCTGAAAGCCACACACATCCATGATCTAAGACAACCCTAGAACAATGTCAAAACATCCCTGTTTGTTTTCTTTCTTGTTCAAAATAAGAGATCATAGCAGTATCTAGATGATCAATATATGGGTGCATTTGTATCTCTTTATTTTCAATAAGGCACAATGATGAAAAATGGTGAAAATATTTGGCAGCGACTCAATACATCAATCAAGTGGATAGCATAAGTTCAATTCTTCTAATTCATTGTTCTAACTAATTTTCTTCTAATTAATTAACTCAATTCTAATAAGTACTCAGACACATAACCATAAGTCTTACATACATGGTAAATAAACATGCATGGAAAACACAAAAAAACACATAGAAATGCATTCATTACATTTCCATGTAGGAATCATCTCATCAACTACATAAACATCATCAATAGAAAGTAAATATGCATCATCATCACATAAGAATCATATCATTAGTGCATACATCATCATCATATAGAAATACAATGTTGTCAACAAATTAATGCTCATCTAATGCATTTTTCGCTTAATTTGTTGAGGGGGCATAAATCCACCTGCTATCGCTTGGGCAAGTTGGGGTAGGATTTGATCTGAAGTTCTTGGACACAATGCTCAAAATCCCATTGTATCAAAGAGGGGCAAATGTAGACACCCAAAATTGGACAAACTTGTGAATGCACATTTAACAATTAATTAATGATTATTTAATCATTAATTAATAATCTTTATTTCCTCTATAATCCAATCTTTTAATCACCTAATCACTTCTCTAATATTTAGCAAATAATTAAGTTTAATTAATTAATTAACCTTACTTAATTGATCTCTACCAGTTAATTTAATTTAATTTCCTATATCCTATAGTTTAAATAATTATCATTTAATTATTTAAATTAACTAAATACTCCTCAAAATTAAATTAATTGACCAAATTAATTTAATTTCACATCAAATTCTAATTAATTGCATTTTTAATTAATTTCATGCTAATTTCCAATATCTCAATTAAATTTTTTATTCAATTAAATCACCAAAAATCTGAAAAATCAAAATAATTCTGAAAATTGAAAATCAAAATCTTAAAAATTAGAAAAAAAAAATAAAAAAATCTTTCCTTTATATTATTTTCAATTTTGGAAACTTTATCTTCTCAAAATCAAAGATACCTTCTCCAACCTTCGTTTCCTTTTTCAAACTCCTTGCTTTTCAAGTTAAAATGGAAACCTGCCAATTTCTTCTCCAGTATTGAATTATCCCATCCATCCAATCTTTTTTTTCTGGAATGAATCTCAATCGTTCATCTAGTCTTAGAATTTTTATATTAACAACTCTCATCTCTCACATTTGGATCAATCAATTAAACATCAAACCTTTGTCAATTTTGCTATCATTTCTCATCTTTTGCAATCATTATATTTTGTTTCTTGGAGCTCGGATTCAAGGTGTTGTCAGATTCACAACTGAGTGCCACACCTCAACCAAGTAAGGAGAAGCAACATAAGGTTGGAGTATTCAATGAGTTTGGGTGTTTACTTACATATTTATTTTCATTTGTCTATGCTTCTTACTGTGTTGTTCGTAGGCTCTCGTTAGTAGCTTATTTGGTTTCTTTTATTAGATTAATCAGTGCTACTGACGCTCTTACTTGATTTAGCAGATTTACTCTACGACACCATTAAGTACAATATGGAGTCCTACTATGAAACTATACCAACGTAGGTGCTAAATAAATCTTGAAATTGTATACTAATTGAGTGCTTACAATTTAGGATGGTACGCTTAGCCTCCACTTAATTAGTAGGAGTATGATACAACCTCATGCTCACGATAAAGGAAACAAGAGAGGAGAAGAATAAGAAAGAGAAAGAAAGAAATGACCATGTGCAAATTTTGATGAGATAATACATCACTAAGTTTAAGGATACAAGCCCCCAAATAAAGGAACTCAACATAGACAACCATGCAAAAGGGAACAAAACATAAAAAAGACAAAAGACAATAACAAACGACAAAAAACACAAACAAAAAGGGGTTAGTACTAAAAACAAAACTCCAAATCAACCAGTCGAAGAGACCTCGATTAGAAATAGCTCATCCACTACCATCATGTTTGGAAAGATATTGCAAGAGCACAAGTGATTTTATATAAAGGGAAAGAGAATGTATCGAGAATGAAAAACACTCTATGATCTAACCCACTAGAAAATCTATGAGAGCATGGAAAGAAGAGAGAGAACCCATGAATCTAATAGTCTATAAAATTGTGTCATGCTAGGTGATCCATGGGAGAGGAAGATGAGGAAAGAGAAGAAATGCCAGAAAGTTGCATTATGCTAGTTCTACTCATCCCACACACACACACACACACAGAATTGATGGTCTAGAAAGCTATGAGGTGCTAGTAAATTATACCTTGAAACATTTGTGCATGGGGAAACTTTTGAGATTTTATGCATGGGGTGGCTAAGGAAACTTTGTGCATGGGGTGGATTTCAAAACTTTGTTCATGGGATAACTTAAAAAACTTTTTCATGGGAAAACTTACAAAACTTTGTGCACAAGGCATCTTATGAAACTTTGTGCACAAGGTAGCTTACAAAAAATTTGTTCATGTGGAAGCTTAAAAAAACTTTGTGCACAAGGTAGTTTATGAAACTTTGTGCATGGGAAGGCTTACAAAAACTTTGTGCACATGATGGATTACAAAAACCTTTTTCATGGGGTAGATTATAGGATCAGTCTTATAGAAAGCATAGTCTCCATGTGATCCATAAAAGAATTGATCATTCAAACAACCAATAAAATTGCATAATGTACAAATGAGGCCATATATATGTCCCCCTCCTTATGATGGAAACATAGGACTATGGTGGAATCATAAGGAAAAGAGAACAAGGATACTTACTTCCAACAACAAGGAGATATCCTTAAAACAACAATGTATACCAAAACCTTAGAAAAGAAGGAAGACTCTTGTCAGCCAAGGAATAGATAATTGTGAAAGAATATTCACAAGTGAGAAGAGAATCTTGAAAGGAAGAGATCATGACTACAAGATGCCTACCTTCAAGAAGAATTCTTGAACAAAGATAACATCTTCAAGAAAATGAGGGTTGGAGAACAAGAATGCACCATTTTTAACACCCTATTTCTAGGTGAAAAAAGGGATTATTGATGAAGGATAATACACTTTAAGCCCCCATGCAAGGGTATTTTTTTAGGATGAACATAGTTTTACTGTTTACAAATAAGGAAGAGGTTGTGATCAAGGACTCACACCTCTTTCTTAAGAGAGAATCCTAAATCAACACAAACAATTCCCTATAAGAAAAGACATGATAAATAAATGCCATTATACTAAGTAAAATGGATCCTTAGAAATGGAAAGAATAAAATAATACCTTTCTCCCAAACTAGGGGGTAAAGATAAGGTAAAAGATACCACATTATAAATCCTACGTCATAATTCTTTTATAATAGACATGCACTTTCAAACAAGAACAAGTTGCAACAAGGATGTATATCTCATGTAAAGAGAAGATCCTAATGTAAGAAACACAAATCCATGCAAGAAAGGACATCAAGTTATAAAAGAAGCAATTCAACAAAGGGATAATGGATCTTTTGGAAAGGAAGAGAGAAACCATACACTCCCTAAGAAGAAGATCATTTATAAGAGACATGCCCTTTGAGGCATGTAAAGGATTGTTAACAAAGATTCAAAAGGTCGTTGTTTGAAACAAAGAATCTCATGCAACAAAGAATGTACTATTTGTAAATGATGAAAACCCTCAAAGAGATAGAAATAGGTCCCATGAAAGGAGAAGGATAAATGATGCCACATTATACAAACTTAGTGGAAAAATTAATTACAAGAGATATATAATTCTGTGCAAGGAAGAAGTTGTAAAAACAAGGATATCAATCTCCTAAAGAGAAAAATCCTTAACAATCAAGTCCATGTATGGGAGGACATCATAGTATAAAATATTTAACCAATAAATCTTGATAATGGATCCTTTTAGAAAGATAAATGAAGAAGATATAGAGAGACCTTTCCCACAAGCAAAAGGACAAGGGAAAAGACCTGTTATTTTCCTTAAAATGAACACCATGCAAAAAAAAGCCCCCAATGATGTAAGATATTAAGATTACATGATGGAGAACAACATAATTGGAAAGAGAAATGATAAGGTATATTTTTTGTATCAAGGAAAAGCATAAGATCCATTAATAAACAAATTAAAGATATATCTACTAAATCTTGAGTAAATTGTATAAATTCACCATTAATAGGTATTTGATTCTTTGCAAAGTATCTAAAAGGAAAATGGATCTTAGTATCATATTTAATTATCCAAAAGATTATTTTAGCTAAAGTCAAATGATCATCAAAAGGAGATGTGACAACAAATGTTGTTGGTAAAACAATGTGTCAAGGAGGTTTTTGTTGTGATGAAGGATTGGGAGAAGGAAAAGTGGTGGCTTGAGGTATAAATCCTAGACCATATCTAGTAATTGTTAGGATTGAGCAATACTGTGAGGGGGGGTAAATCAATATTACAACAATTTAAATTAAACTTAAACCAATTCCAAATAAACCATATGATTTCAGAAATGAAAAGAACATAATAAAATAACACACAACTCATAACACCATTATTTGTTTTCGAGGAAACCCTAGCCAAGGGAAAACCCCGGTGGGGATGGTACCCACAAATATGAACTTAAGTATAATGTCCCTATTAGGAGACCTAGCCCTATTAGGAGCTGAGTATTACATAGTACATTTCCTTGTTAAAGGAATATCAACCCTATTAAAGGTATACAAAACCCTATTAAAGGTATACTGAGCTTACAGCTCTTACAATCAATACTTCGATTACAAAGTATTCTAAAAAATGAATAGAACAAGCATCTTCTATGCTTTGATAGTTCCAGTTGTAGTTCTCAATATCATCTATCAATCTATGATCTCACATCTTCCATCATTCTATCTTTCTATCTTTGTCTCACATCATCATCGCTTTACAAAAAGCTCTTTATATAAATATGTATTCTATCATGCAGTCAGCTCCCAATTACAATACAAAATAGAATAATTAATAATACAATGAGTAAATACTAAGTCAGTGATCTTTTATTACCAAAGTGTTAGAAATCCATAATATTTATCTAACTTAGCACATTACCATTCCATCTTATATTCCCTTAATCATAGCGATTGTTCATATGCCCTGTTTCACTGTTCCTCTGTCTTCATATCACTGTAACTTACTGAAAAAAATACCAAAACCAAAGAGACCTTAACTGAAGGTCATACACATCCCAAAATTTCTTCCTCTAAGCTTGCAAGCCATCATCTAATATATATTATCTTTGATGTCCAAAATAGTACCGTTGTACTCTACAAATCTATTTCCATACTTAGTCATTTTGAGGATTGCATCTCCAAAACTAAACTTAACTTAATGTGATCATCTTATCATATGTGTTGCCATAAATGAAAACCCTCAAGTGCTTCATACTACTCTTAAAACAACACTTTCCAACAGTCTCTCCCTTTGGCATTGATGGCAACACTTAGCGAAAAATGACTAAGTGTCCAAACAAAACACTTAACTCTCCTTCTTTTCTCTTTCTTCTCTTCTCTCCTAGTCTCTACCCTTCATTAGAAACCATTTAGAGTATTTCTTAATTAATTCTTCTATCTCAGGAACTGATAGAGTAGGCATAGCCAAAATCAATGAGTGTTCCCTCATTTTCTTTTTAATGTGCAAGGCATATGTCCACCTTGTTGACACTTTATCATACAATTCCTTAGGTACATACCTAGAAAATTCAATAGGTACCTTCTTAAATTTTATCATCATTTTTATGATGGCCTCTTCAATCTTTTCCTAATCCTCGATAGTCATATGTACATACCGACTTAATTTGGGGTTACCCAGTCCACCCATTTCCTTTATAGTTTTAACTAATTCATCTATTGACTCACCTTTATTCAGAACAACTTTGAATTTACCTAAATCCTCTTCTTCATCATATTCATCAACATCATCTTTAGCTCTAATTAATCTTCTCCTCTTTTTAGGTAGCTCGGAGGTGACTTGGGCACCTCTCTTTTTCTTCTGATAGGTCTTGGTAGGAGTTGGCCTTGATATTTTCACTATTCCTTTCTTTAGGGGTGGAGAAGAAGTTGTTGAGGACCTTGTCCTTTCTCTTGTAGGTGCTTCTACTTGTTTTCTCTTCCATGTTTCCTTGACTGGTATAGCTTGGATATCTTTATCTAACTCGGTCTCCTCCTCATCATGTTCATTGTTTCCTATGAGTAATCGTTCCTCAATTGCCTCTTCAACCAGATTGGTTGTTGATGCCTCATCTTCTTTTTCTTCATCTCCAAACTATTTTACCAATGTATCCATCTTCTTCATGCATTTCTTAGTTACCTTTACTCCAACTAGATCCATCTTAATTCTTAATTTGGCCTCTTCATAGGTACTGAACCTAGTTTCCTATAGATCATTGGGCTCAGCCAATAATATCTGTATTGAATTGGAATCTCGGTCAATATCTAATTCATAGCCCATAGGGAGTAACTAGCAGTCCTCAGTTCAACTACCTTGATTAATGTGGTGTCGGTGTCCACTAGGAAGTAGATATCATCCTTATGTTGTTCTACTAGCTGACCTAGTACCTTGCTCCTTTGATGTGTTCTCTCTTTAAATTGTTCAAAGTAAACATCCATGACACTAACAAAATTCTAACCCAAACCTTAAATAAAATCATTGATTTGCATAATAGCAGGTCAGTCGACATCTAGTCAACATTATCGACTAAGGGAAATAAATTTTGCACATAGAAAAATATACAAATCAGTAGGGAACCAAACTTACAAGTATTTGTCTTTGTTGATCTGATAGTTCTCATATTCTCATCTAACTATTTCAGTAGGAGCTTAGCTAGGTCAAATTGAAAACCTTTCTTGACAATCTTGTAGGTGATGTCTACCACTCCACAAGGTACACTATTCGGCCTACTTGATTGAAATATCTTATAACTAATTAGATAAGCATTGAACCTTGTCTTGGGATCAACAATTGTGTTGACTCTCATACCTCTGTCAACCCATTCTACTCTGGTTAACTTCTCAATCTAGATTCTTGGTGCACTCCTTATAGATTTTACTTTGTCGGTAATAGGGTAATCTGTGATTGCATGTATAATGTCCCTTGTTATTTTTACCGATTCATCCAGCCATAACATTCCTTCATGCACTCAACTTAAAACAACCCTAATCCACTCTATCTTGAACTCTCTCAAGAAATACAGGGTATTCATTAAACCCTTCACCTCCAAGTGTTTATGCTCATCCTTGAGCTTTCCGTTCACACTTAGCTCCTGGAAGGTGGATTGAAGCTTGAAATAACCTATTTCACTAATCTTGTAGTGGATGTATGCACAAATATCTTGAACCAGCAAAACCCTAGGCAAAATACTTGAAAATGCGTCGGTTTGGTCAATTTGTGATGCAATTTCAGGGTGTAACTTGTACTTCGGTTCATTATAAGTTGCAGACTTTATCAAAGTGACCTTCTTATCATTTTTGGATTTGGATTTCATAACCTTGGATGAGGATGCCATCATTTCTAAAATTTAGGGCTTTGCAAATATACTGTAAAATAACTCAGTGGTTGCAAAACTTACTTTTGATCATGATGAACTTGCTTGGAAATCCTTCAAATCTCTGCTAAAATGCTCTGGAATTTCTTCGCTCAAATATTCTCAAGTCGCTCTAGTTCTTCGTAATCACGATGTGAAAAATGACTAAGCCTATCATGTATTTATTAAAAAAAAAATCATTTCCCGCTCAAACTTTTGCATTTAATGCTTTACCTACCATAGATCGGTAAACATAGTTGTGCTCGGTTTACACTTTAAAAGATCTTAGCTTGGTTAACATTTAGATATTACTTGGTTGATACCATGACTCAGTTAACCTTTCCAATATTCATCAACTAGTAAACATTTACTCGATCATGCTTTTACCGACCGTACACAATTTAAGTTCTAAACATGTAATCCCATAGTGCATCTTATTTCATGCTGATTTGGTGTGCATTCACTAGATATAAGGAACTGTTGTATAATATAACCGATTTGAATTTAGTTCCATACATACCTTTACTGATTAGGTGGAGGTGGAGATATCACCTAATCTAATGGATGAGGTGTCACCGACTGCAACGCTTGATCCAACATTATCATTTGATGCTTTTCTCCACATTTGATTTCTCATCCTCTGATTTCTTCAATTGTATTGCCATTTGTATTTGTATGTGTCTTTGGTGCTCGGTCTCTATAATCCTTTCTTAAGTGACTGACTTTGTGACAATGCAAACATGTCATACCAGCATTTGTCCAAGTACAAGATCTTCCTCTCCAATTCTTTCTCATGCAGTTTGCTGCTATATGTCCATACCTGCCACAAGTTGTGTAATTAACCCATGTGTTGTAATCCCAAGTATATGCATTACCTTTCCTTCTCGGTTTCTATGATTTGTTTTGTTCTTTTGGTGTCTAGACTTGCTTCATCTTTGTTTTGCATTCTTGTGATATGTGTCCATGCATATTACAAGTGTGACAATGTTTCTCCATATAAGGTTTCTTGGGTGTCTTATTCAACTTTGATATGCACTCATGTACCTGATGTCCATACTTGTTACAGTTATAGCAATAACCATTAAATTTAGGAATAGACTTAGGAATACCTTTTTCTTTGCTTCTGCAAACATTTGACCTAATTTTCCACAATGATAACATGATAGCTTCTTTGGTCTTGGATTAGCATAGGCATTCTTCTATTCAGCTTGTCTTGATGATTCTCCCTTCTCAGTGTAGCCTAAACTAGTTGTGCTATCAAGTCTTTTCTAACTTATCATAAATTCATCTATTCTTTTAGTATTGTCTTCAACTTTCTTGATCATCTCATTGTGTTGTTGTTGCATTCTTACCTCATTCTTCAATCTTTCATTTTCTTCTCTTAATTCACCGATGTCTTCTAGTTTCCTTGTAAGCTCATTGTTTACTCGATTGACTTTCTGACTTATGACAACCATTTGATTGTATATTTCAAAGTGATTCTCAGTGAGTCTTAGTATCTCAGATTCCTTCTCTTGTAACTTATCAGTCATTTTCCTTCTATCTTCAATAGCCAAGTTTCCTTCTTGTTCTACTTGCCTTGCATTGTTCATGACATCAATCATCCTAACCATTTGTGTCTCTTGACTGATCTATGGAGCTTTCACTTGTTCAATAAGATGTTGATTCTTTTTAGATAGATCTGATATGGTTCCTTCAGATGCATCAGATATGTTACCAGATCCAAATCCAGATACCTCAAATGGATCATCTATCTCCTCTTCATGATAATTAGTCTCACTATACCGAATTGCCATATCCTTCCTTTTGATTAGTAACTTCTTTAGTTCTTCTTTGGATTCTTTGAATTGTTCAATAAAGATTTGCATCTATAACCTTTGATTCTCAATAGTCTTATCCAGCTTACATCTTTCCATCCTTAGATAATTCCTCTACAGTGATTAAACTTCCTTAATAAGAGGTCTAACTCTGATACCAATTGTTGGGATTATGGAAAGATAAGTACTGAGAGGGTAGGGGTGAATCAGTACCTTCAAATCTCTTCAAGACTAAAAACTTTCCAAGTGTAGATATCAATTAACCAACTGAATCCATTGTTGAAACATACATTCAAGTAACTGAAAATATAATTTGCATGTAATCTAAACAATAAATCATTCATGAAAATTCATACTCATAACACAGATATTTTTGGTTTCACAGAAACCCTTGTAAGAAGGTAAAAACTACGGTGGCGATGACACCCACAAATCTTCACTACCGTAGTAACAAAGTATGTCAGTTAAGGCTACAAATTTTGTGATCACTTCTGATGATCTTACCATGTTAGGAGTAACAATTAGATTGACTAGATCTACCTAGCTAAAGGATTTTAACAACATAATACATGTGTGTACTTGGTTAAGAGATTTACATACGAACGGTTAGGTCCACTCTGTTAAGAGATTTCAATTCTGCTACAATGGTTAAAAGGTAATAGTAAATGTATCTATAAATAGAAAATCTATCTTGCCTGATTCAAATCTATATTATGTCAAATAGATATCACCTTCTTGTGATGTATGTGCCCTTATGATCTTCTCGGTAGCCTTGTGAGTGTTCTGAAAAACTGAATGCTTCTTTCATAAACCTTCTGTCAAAAACCCTTTATCATCTCCTAATGTCCTTAGTGCAGCTACTCCTTCATGATACATGTTCATAATGACCTCTATACAATTTTTATATCAAACAATCTTGACCTAATTAGGGTTTACAATATCTTAGAAAACCTAAGATCAACGGTGTAACAAAATAACCTAGATCTACATTACATAGGAATCATCAACAAATTAATGATTACATCTATATTTAATTTTGTCTCGATCTTGGTAAACCATTTTATGATCAGTGTGAAACATTTGCATTGTTGTTTGTGCCATTACAAATTACTATGTTGTTTTATGCTTTACTCATTAATCACTGCATTCCTCATTCAGTAATTAACTGGTGCTCAGTTCATATGAATTCTCAGTGATCACTATGCTCAGTACTCGGTAATTGTTTGTCTCTCAGTGAGAGTCAGTCAAACCCTTGTTTGGTTAACTTAGAGATCTGCCTTGTCTTTTCTCGGTGTGTAGGCTTTATGTGGTTGACTAACTATCTTGTTTATCTCCTTTACTGAATGAATAACTAATTGATACTAATGACAATCCTTAAACAATCAAATAGGAGTAATAGGGGATTTTCCTTTATCCCTCTTAGGAGAAAGATGAAAAAGATCATTAGCCAATACCATTGCATTATTAACTCTAGGACACTTCCACTATAGGTTATCATACTCATAGCATATCTAAAAATGGAAAGGGAGAGCTTCATAATTCAACCATTGAGCCTAAGAAGAGAACCTAATACAAATTTATATAGAATCTAGGAATGACATTTAAATCAATTTTACCACAAACTCGGGCATAAGAGATTACTTTTTTGTCTAGTGTTTGTTGTAATGGTTCTAGTGGCTTCCCAATTAAAATAGTGATTATATGTAAAATATCATTTCTCCCAAACTCAAGCAATATTTGTGGGAGTTTCACTTTGATAGGCACCCCTGAAGAAAGATCCTTTGCAAAGTTAAAACCTTTATGTCATGGTTTGATGAAAAGAAAAATTGGGTTGTAGAATTAAGGTCCTCTAGGTGATCAAAATCTTTATTTCTATCTACCAGGAAAGACAATAAAACCATGAAGTAGTTGTTATCTACCAACATAACCTCCATGGTGCCCTCAGGGTTTTAGGTTCGGTAATCCCACTTCTCTATAAATAAAAGGGAAACCTAAATCCCTGTAAAATTACTTATTTAATGCATGATTTCTCAAATAGCTTACATCTTCTACCACTAAATCTAGTTAAATCACTACTTGATGAAATAATCATTTCTCCTTTCCAAGCACCCATTCACTTTTTGTACTCTAAATCCTCCATTTGCAAAAGAGCCTTCTCCATTTGTACCCTAATTCAAGCAATCCATAACATTCACATATAAGGAAGATGATGAATTTTTCCTTTCCAAAACCTCACATAAAAAACTTTCTTAGGAAAACTACAAGCCTCCCCACATGCACAACAAAAAAAAGTATTGGGAATAAACCCTACCAAAAAACCCCACCATAAAGGACAACCCACACCCAAAATAACAACAAAAACACTCGCAGAAATATAAAACCAACAATAACCACACCTTATACAAAAAAAAGAGACCACATACTCATCAAGAACCACACCCAACAACCAAAACATCAAATTACAACCCTATGCACTAGCCCCAACACCAAATGCTTTGCTTAGCAAAAAAATCCCCTCAACACTCCCTACACAAAAACACATGACCATGGAGAAAGTGGCTATGTACAAGAATCCCTAGCCCGTGTGACCTCACACCCACACATTTGAAGCATCACCATCCATAAGTAATTCTAAAACTTGAGAATATTTTGTGTTGGATAATACTTTTCACTTTGCATTCTAACAAGATAGATGGAATGGTCATGGGAGAGCGTGTCTAATTTGCAAAAGGGACAAGGTATATTCATGGAATTTAATTGCATGCTTCCCATTTAATTATAATGAAGATCTTATCATCTACTATAATAGAGAATGCATTTGTCAATTTAAAACAATTTTGTATTTGCTATAAGTAATCATTTTCACCACAATCTAATATTAATAATGCAAGTTCTTTGTTCTTCCTATTAAAGACCACACACACATTTGAAATGTAAGTACTTTTTAGATTCAATTGATTCACCAACCCTAATAATGGATCAAGATGCAAAGCCATTTCCAACATAAGAGTAATCAAACATAGTAGCATAGGGGATGAGGGTATAACCTCGTATTGCATACCTTCTTGTTCAAAATCCTATTGCAACACTTTCTCGAGGTCTATATTTACTAATCAAGGCATTGGTGGAAAAGGTAACAACATCATAGATAGAAAATTAGAAAATGGTCATTGGTTCTAAGCTTAAGCCTAGTTTGATTAGACCATTGTTTCTCTCTAATTGTTTAGAGATCAAATAACAAAAACCATATTGCTAGCATTTAGCACAAACTTCACATCAACTCAACCTTTTTCAAATATAAAGACATATTGTGATATTATAAAAAATAAACTTTAATTAGTAAGAATTGCATTATATTTCTAATAAACTAAAATCTTATGTTATTATAGTAATTTAAAAATGTTATAAAACAATACTAAAGAGGAAGACATAAAACATAGAAGAATATTGATTTAATTTTAATATTAAATTATGAGAAATGGTTAATAATAAATAAAATAGAATTAAAAATAACAATATAAAGTTAGAATTAAAAATTAAAATATAAAGTTAAAATTTAAATTTAAAATATAATGGTAATATTTTAATATAAATTGATAAAATAAAAAAATTATTTAAATGAGTATATTTTATTTGTAAAGTATTGTTTCTTAAAAAAAAATTTCTCTTTGATCAAGTTTGCAACAAGATCTTAAATATTTCAACAAATTGAATTATAAAAATATTTTTTTAAAAGTATAAAAATTTTACATTCTACATTAATCAACATGAATATAAATCTTAGACATGAAAATTATGACATTTGTATAATATATATTAATCAAATAATTGGAGGGATATTTAGAAACAATATAGTAGATAACGACAAATATTTGGGCAAAGTTTAAAGGATTAAATTGTTATGTTATGGTGATATTAAAGAGGGTGGGAAAGGTTTTATTTTTCACAATATGCTACAAATGCATGGCATGTGTCTTTAAGTTGGTAAAAGAGTTCATAACATTAACATGGTTCATGTAAGATGTGCTACCCTCTAAATGAAGAGACTCGTATCCATTGATTCAAAAGGTTTTGTTACTTGAATTGTTGCAATTGATGGTTCATGTAAGGTGTGCTACCCTCTATAGTAGGGTGTTTAATTTACTTTTGCACACTTAACTTTACTTTTCATTTCTATTATACAATTTATTTTTTTATTTTTACACCAAGTTTACTTCGTGTATTAAAATAAATTTTAATTTATTTATAATATTCCTCCATTATTATTTAAATTTATTATCCCTCCTAGATCATATTTGTTTACTTCATATTTGTTTATTGCTATAATAAAATTGATTTACCTAATCTTTAAATATAGGTATTTTTCAATTATTCATAGCGAGTTTTTAAATAACAACATATATTAATATATGTGACTTGAACTAATAGAAAGTCTTCCAACCAATTAAAAATAACTAGTTAAAAACTTACCATTCAAATAGTTCTAATTAATTTTCTTAATATTTTTAATTAAAAAATTAGTATATATACAAGAGTAAAGATTAATAATTTTCTTCAAAATTCTAATTTTAATTTGTTAAATTTATTATTATTAATAATTAGTTAAAAACTTATTTTGAGTAGCTAAAACTTGATTGCAATAGTAGGGGGAAAACACCAATAGCCAAACATGTTCTAATAACCACAAACTCCATGCATACTTGACCTCCCAACAAAATTCAATTAGTTGACCAATTTTTGGGAGAGATTGATGTGGTTCTTAACAATGTGGAGGACAATCTATTGGTGCCTCTACTAAAGAACCATTACTTGAGTGATTACTATTGTACAGTCTCACAATAGGTAGAGATAATCATGCCATTGTCTCTCTCAAGGGTAATATATCTATACTATGGACTACCTATCCCCATCATGAAATGCATTTAGATTGTCAACCCAGGGACGTAGACTTCGAATTGGACAACACAGTTTGTGCACTAAGTTCCTTTAGGAGTCAAAACACATATGCTGCAGGAAGATAAAATGCATGAAAGGAATCTATGCTAATGCTGCAGGAAGGTAAACACACTTGACTATTGAATGAAATTACTGCAAAAAATAGATGAAATGAACCTAAGCCTGTTTAACAAATCAAAACATTCACTATACCCATCTCCACAAATGCTGCAGGAACAACTACAGTGGCAATGCTACAGGAGTGAAATAGTAGCTCTATTTGAAAAAAAGAAAAGTACAAAAATAAAATCTATTCTTACTTAATCTAATCCACCTCCCAAGTGCCCCCCCTTGGTTGGCTTCTGTTAACTACTCAACACAAGAAAATAATCTAAAATCACTCTTTCATTAAAATCTTCTTAACTAGTTACATAATTGAATAACTCATGAAGAACAGAAAATAGAGTAACTTCTATTATACTGAATACATCATTTTATCTTTGTCTATTATCTATTAAATCTATCAAAATCCATTTATATCAAGGATCGACACTTATGGAAAACATAACAGAAAAGTCTCATAAAGACTCCCCACATGCGGAGGAGATAAATTAACCATAACATGATACAATTACTATTGTCAACAGAATAATAGTCTAGAGGAAATGTAGCAAGACTAATCCTCTATATTTCTAGAACAACAGCTCCTTCAAAGCTCGGCATATCCATGGGAAGCGTGTTGAATCCTCTTGCTATGGTTGGTATTCTAACTCCCTTCTTCAATGCAAATGCACCACTCTTCATACCACTCCACATTTACCTGAAAGGTTAGTACATTTGGTACACATGCAAGTCAACGTTTCAACTCCTAGTTAGATATTAGAACACAACATAAAATAATTATATGAAATACTGCATTATATTTATAATAACAAGCAAAACATATCATTCATGCTACCCTTAGATCTTGTGAATTTGGCTATACTTGGCATAGGTTCACATAAGTATAAGTAATAAAATGTCTTGGGAATGTTTGTCAGAGTATCATCAAAACATAAAGATCATAACAAAATTGAGTCAATAATTAGACTCATCATCTACCCCCTACTAACAGAATGCTTGTCCTCAAGCATTGTATCTCTTTGCAATTGTCCTGAAATCTCCAACAGTAGTCTTTCCTTTCTTTCTACTTCTGAAAGTGTAGTAGAACGCTCTTGTGCAATCCAAGTGATTTCCTTGATGTTCCTCAACCAGTGGATCCAACCTAGAAGTACCCATGTCATATAATGGCCAAAAGAGTGTAGGTGGCTGGAATGATAAAGCCATCCATAACTCCCTTCTGGGATGTCACCCGAACTTAATATAATTAGCCACTCTACTGACAACTACTTCATAATTAATGGGGCTATGTGGCTCTGCTTTTTTGAAAGCATCTGGCATCTTGTTCCACCTATTTCTGACCCCTGAAAGAGCTCTTTGAGTTGTAAAATTGGGCAGTGTCTGATAATCCCTGTAAACTTTATCCCTTAATGCAAAAACTTTCTCTCTAATCTTAGGCTTTTGTTTCCCATATGTCAAATTGAGCCAATTCCTCAAAAGAACATCTGGTTTATGTGATTCAACCCTTACTGGCCAAAGTATCAAGTACTTGGTCAATAAATGGTAGTGGGAAGTGATCTTTCTTGGTAGCTTTGTTTAACTCCCTATAATCTACACAAATCCTCCATTTGCCTCCCTTTTTAGGTACTATAACCAAAGGTGATACCCACTTACTGTCTGATATAGGATATATAAAGCCAGTGTCTAATAACTTTTGCAATTCTATTTTTACTATCTCCCTTAATGTTGGATTAATCTTTCTTTGAGGTTGACGAAGGGGTAGGATTCCTTCATTGATATATATCTCTCTAATCTTAGGCTTTTGTTTCCCATATGTCAAATTGAGCCAATTCCTCAAAAGAACATCTGGTTTATGTGATTCAACCCTTACTAGCCAAAGTATCAAGTACTTGGTCAATAAATGGTAGTGGGAAGTGATCTTTCTTGGTAGCTTTATTTAACTCCCTATAATCTACACAAATCCTCCATTTGCCTCCCTTTTTAGGTACTATAACCAAAGGTGATACCCACTTACTGTCTGATATAGGATATATAAAGCCAGCGTCTAATAACTTTTGCAATTCTATTTTTACTATCTCCCTTAATGTTGGATTAATCTTTCTTTGAGGTTGATGAAGGGGTAGGCTTTCTTCATTAATATATATATCTTGTAAGTACATAATGTTGGGCTCAATCCCTTCATGTCCCCATAATCCCATGCAAAGGTTGTCTCATGTGTTTGCAGTAGTTTAGTGAGTTGTTCCATTTGTTGTGGAGACAATTTGTTATTCACATGAAGATGGTGACCTTTAGAAAGCTCTATAGTGGTTGTAAGGTCAAGCATGAATACTTCAAGTAGAGGATTTGTGTTCACTTCACTAGGTAGAAACTAGTGGATAATATTGGGTTCTAAAGGTAATACACAATCCTCAAAGTTATCTTCATATGTACTTAACTCTAAGATAGAACTTTTAGATACATCGTTGATTACAACACAGTCATTATTAAGAATGCTCCTGATGACTTCATCTTCTTCTTTCAGCTTTAGAAATGATTGCCTATGTAACATCATGAGCTGAACCATAGAATTTAGTTCTTCTTCCCCATCTCCTAAGTCTGGCCATATAGGTGTACTCAAATCTGGCTGCGGTTGAGCTGGAGGATACAATGCTAATTTCTTAGTGGCTTGCCCATTTGGAATTGTCATATTCCCTGATCTACAACGTATGTTTGCATCAACTGTTGTTAACCATGGTCATCCTAGAATAACAGGGTAACTAACAAGGTTGACTTTTGGTGAAAGGATCATGAAATCAGCAGGGTATTCCCAATAATCTAAGGCAACTATTATGTCTTATATCATTCCATCAGGAGTAACAATAGAGCTATCTGCTAATTGTAATACTTTTGGAGTAGCTCTCAGCCCTTCAATACTCAGCTTATTCATAGTATCCTTAGTCATTACATTAATGGCTGCACCTAAGTCTATTAATGCATTTTTGACAAACTGGCCATTAATGATGATGTTCACAACCAGACTCCTTGGATCTGAATATTTTGGTATCACCAGTTTTCCTAGCATGATATCAGCTAATTGTCCTATAACATGAATTATTGTAGGATCCTTCTTCTTTCTCCTAGGCTTCTTAAGACAAGCTTCTTTTATTTCTTTTCCATATACTGGAACATATTTTATTGCTTGAAATAGGGGAATCTAGACATGCATGTTCTTAAGCTGGTCAATAATATCAAATGTCTAATCTTCTTCTTTTGGTATGGGTTTCTCCATGCTGAGCCTTTGAAGAAAATGTGGTTTAACTGATGTTTGAACATTAGCTCAGTTGGAAACATTTTTTGATGCAACAATATTTGGCAAATCATTCTCTGGAATTGGTACTGTTGTTGCAGGAAGGTCTGGCACTTTGGTGATAAGGGGTGGTCCAAGCATTGGCAAGGTAGTACCTGATCTTAGGTGTATATCAGCTATATCAAGTGCATAGGTAGGGTACTGTTGAGCATCAGTAGCATACATTTGTTGTTGTGGTTGTTGACTATTTGCATTTGGTTGAGGTTGAGCAGGTAATTGCATCTACTTTTGAGGACCTACATTTGGAGGTGGTGGCATTATTGCAGACATGTTTATTGGAGGTGGTAGAGGTGGATATCAAGGATTTGGGTTAGTCCATTGTTGAGGTGCTCTCCATTGGTTAGTGGGCTGCCAATTTCCTTGTGGTTGTTGCCATTGGTTTGGAAATTATGACCATTGGGGTTGTTGTGGAGGATACCATTGGTTCTGTGGATTATTTGGCCATGCATTATTCCAAGTGGGTTGATTAAACTATGGAGGACTTTGGACATTCTGATTTTTCCACTAACTATTATATGGACTTGAATTTTGTAATGGGTCTTGAGGCATACCTTGTCTGGTGGCCCACAGTCGGTGTTGACAAACAAAGAATACTTTCTCATCCTCTCCTTCTATCTTCGAGTACTCAACTGGAAGATGTTGGTTCTCTAGGTTTGCAACCAATTTGCACTGACAATCCTTCTTTTGTTTGCGGCAATGAGGACAGTATTCAACTAGTTGTGCCTCTACATCTGCATGTTTCTTCTTGGTGGTCATAGTGTCCAGGTGTGTAGTAACATCATTTATGATGTCTTTCTTGAAATCTGACAACAAGTTTGAAATCTCCATCTTTGAAATACCAGAGCCACTTCCTTTATTCAGTGTTGAGCGAAATCCCCTTCCTTTCTTGACTGCTACTCTAGAATAATTCATGCAAATTTTCTGAAGGTCATCCCAGGAGGACTGAGATATATCACCTCTAGCCATGAGTTCCAGAGCTTCGAGACAACTTTCATTCACTCCTCTCAGAAAAA
This sequence comes from Chamaecyparis obtusa, assembly GCA_027943335.1. Classification (NCBI taxonomy): domain Eukaryota; kingdom Viridiplantae; phylum Streptophyta; class Pinopsida; order Cupressales; family Cupressaceae; genus Chamaecyparis; species Chamaecyparis obtusa. The sequence goes on from BSBK01000560.1 coordinate 792,190, forward strand.
TTAGCTTCTTTGAATCCTCCTGCAATGCATGTTGCGGGTTCTTCTATAAACTAAATAAGAAGCGTGATGTGTAGTCCTCTAATGTCTCATCTTCCCTTTGTGACATACGGAAGATGTCATCTCCTTTTGAATCACTTGCCTTGCAGTATTCCTTGTACTTCCTTAGGAACAAATCTCTCATTCCATCCCAATTAGCTATGGCATTCGCTCCTAAGCCCATGATCCATCTGAGGGCTAACTCTTTCAGAGTTTCTGGGAATAGCTTTAGCTTATGACTATCAGTATTATAGTCAAAACTTCAACACAGTATGTCAAATTCAAACAAGAAGGTGTCAGGATCCTTTGTAACAAGACCATAGAACTTTGGAAGTGCTAAAGTAGGTTTTCTTAAGGTTGGGATTGTTAATAAGACTTTGAATTAGAAAAGGAAATGTAGGAGTTGCCATTACTGGAGGTGTTGGATATTGAAACTATGGCTGGAAAGTATTATTGACTGGCAGGTTTTGAGCAACAGGTGGTCCTAAATTGGGATTATTATTATGGAAACTGGCTAATATCTCTTCAAAAGGATGGAGGTCAAATGTTTCTTGAGTTTCTTCTTCTTTTGTTGAAGATGATGCAACAAACTCAGGACTGGCGTCAAGGAATGGTAATTCAATCTCTTCAAATTCTTCTTTCAGTTTAACAGGCTCATTTGGAAGAAATCTACAATAGCATCTCGCCTTCTTCGATGCATGCAAGTAAGTTGATGACTTGTGAAGCAAGCTTACAACTTCTTGGTATTAACTAAAAAATAGGAAACTAATCATGAAAAATAAATGACTCTTTTGAGGTTCCTAGTTTGACACCATCCCCGACAGTGGCACCAAAAATGTACAGTCTCACAATAGGTAGAGATAATCATGCCATTGTCTCTCTCAAGGGTAATATATCTATACTATGGACTACCTATCCCCATCATGAAATGCATTTAGATTGTCAACCCAGGGATGTAGACTTGAAATGGGATAGCATAGTTTGCGCACTAATTTCCTTTAGGAGTCAAAACACATATGCTGCAAGAAGATAAAATGCATGAAAGGAATCTATGCTAATGTTGCAGGAAGGTAAAAACACTTGACTATTGAATTAAATTACTGTAGAAAACATATGAAATCAACGTAAGCCTGTTTAACAAATCAAAACATTCACTATACCCATCTCTAGAAGTGCTGCAAGAACAACTATAGTGGCAATGCTACAGGAGTGAAATAGTAGCTCTATTTGAAAATAGGAAAAGTATAGAGAGAAAATCTATTCTTACTTAATCTAATCCACCTCCCAAGTTGGCCCCCTTGGTTGGCTTTTGTTAACTACTCAACACAAGAAAATAATCCAAAATCACTCTTCCATTAAAATCTTCTTAACTGGTTACATAACTGAATAACTCATGAAGAGCAAAAAATAGAGTAACTTCTATTATACTAAATACATCATTCTATCTTTCTCTATTATCTATTAAATCCTTCAAAATCCCTTTATATCAAGGATGGACACTTATGGAAAACAGAACAGAAAAGTCTCATAAAGACTCGCCACATGCGGAGGAGATAAATTAACCATAACATGATACAATTACTGTTGTCAATAGAATAATAGTCCAGAGGAAATGTAGCAAGACTAATCCTCTATATTTTTGGAACAACATCTCCTTGAAAGCTCGGCATATCCATCGGAAGCATGTTGAATCCTCTTGCTATGGTTGGTCTTCTAACTCCCTTCTTCAATGCAGATGCGCCACTCTTCATACCACTCCGCATTTACCTAAAGGTTAGTACATTCGGTACACATGCAAGTCAATGTTTCAACTCCTACTTAGATATTAGAACACAACTTGAAATAATTATATGAAGTACTGCATTATATTTATAATAGCAAGCAAAACATATCATTCATGCTACCCTTAGATCTTGTGAGTTTGGCTATACTTGGCATAGGCTCACATAAGTATAAGTAATAAAATGTCTTGGGAATGTTTGTCAGAGTATCATCAAAACATAAAGATCATAACAAAATTGAGTCAATAATTAGACTCATCAACTGTAGTGGGGTAGTAAAGAAGCATCCAATAGTGAGGACACTAGAGTTGGACCTGTTGGAAGCTAGGTGGGGGGACATGCATTGAAGCCTCATCTTTATGTAGCATTTGTCCCCTACGATGGTAGGCCTAGCCAAGGAATGGAAGCTAGATTAAATGAGGGAGGAAGGCCTAATATAATAAGATGAGGACAATGATGAAATTATGGTTGTAGTAGAGCTCCCTAAGGATGGTGAGGAATAAAAGAAGAATGATAATAGAGATGTGAGAGAAATCACAAGGATCCTGACACATCATGCATGCAGTGCAGATTTCCCAGTGGTTGCAAGGGCCATGACAAGTACAAAATCTAGGAGGGAAGACGCTAACCAGTAAAGGGTATCCATGTGTTTGTTTAGTCTACTATGCTAGTTAATATAATATTTCCTACACATTTTGATCTAGGGGTGGAAGGTTTTTTTTGTCTATTTTACTCATAACGTATATAACTAGAATTATAAACTCCAAAATGTATTTGCATCAGAATAGGGTACGAGTGGTTTATACAAGTAGTCTCGTTATGCTCCATTTTGTCAAGGAGCCAAGGAAGGCAAAAGTGAAATGAATATAGTGATGTAAAAGCGATGTAAAGGACCTTTTTTAATATCAATATAAAGGGAGTTGGCCCATACTACCTATTAAATTAACAAAAAAAAGAAAGAAAAAAACATAATGAGTTTACATTTTTAAGCAATAAACCCTACCCAAAGCAGTAAAATAATTGGCAAAATAATGTATACCCATTAATCAAAAGAAATTCATTCATTCTAACCCTAGATGACATACAAATAAATGATGTGTGGGGGAAGCATTGACAAGAAGTAGAATAGGAATTTGTGGGTAAAACAAGTCCCACAAATATGAAAACATGAATGTTTAAGGGATCATGAGTTTGTAGGGACTTGCCCCAACATTTAAGGGCTCGATATAAGTGGATAGTGTTACCTCATCTTTTTCATTGCTCTCAGGGTCAGTCATTTTATCAGATAAGCCTTAGTTGAAGTTGAAGTTGAACTTGTCAAGTTCAAGTTCAAGGTCCATTGGAAGTCACTAGTAGATTACCATCTGCAAAGTCGTATGTCTTTCAGTTTGTCAGATTTTGAAAGTCAAACTTGAACCTTGAACCTTGTCAAGTTCAAGTTCAAAAGGAAGGTCCAAATCATGGAATATTCTAGTCGAATGATTATTTTCTATAGAAAAGTTCCTATTAAAAGAATCATTACCAAATTCAAACTTTTGGGAATAGTTTCATGCAAAGTCATCAGATTTGATGAGATAGTGTAGACATGTTGTAATGTGATTGATGATAGTTGGCAGCGTAGTACAAAAGGGGCCATCATTATTAGAAGTGTGGTAATCAAGAAAGGTTATCGGGAGCCGGAGGATTCGTGCCAATTTGACATAATAATTAATGAAAAGAGCATTATGTGTCATGTCAATAACCTCTTTCATAAATGTATTTATTCTTTCCATTCTGCACGAATCTATCCAAGATCTTCACTAGTCTTGATAATAAATAGTAGTCTTTTATTATCAATTGTTATTAGTTTCTTTTGGAGAAAGGGAGCAACAAAATTTATGGTAAGGAATTGCAGAGGAATTGTGCATAGTAAATTGGTGAGTTATCCTCTTCTCTTTCAGCTTTCAGTTTGTGGTTTCAAAAGGAAGGTTGTTCCTGTATATTGTAAGATTCTCTTGTTTTCTCTTAAATTGCCTCTTTATCGTCCCAAGCTCCCGAAAGTAGAAAGAAGAACTCACTTACTGGTCTCTCTCCCAGAAATTTGTGATACTTCCCTGGTAAATGTGAGTCTGACGAAACTATATGAAAGGGTTAACAATGCACCAGAAGGGTCTTTTTCTAAGAAGTTTTCTAGTAGTGGATTAATGGAAGATGCAACATTTCCACCAACCCTAACGTGCCCAGAGTTAATGCTAGAATACGCAAACAAGGATGATGCTAAGATTAGGTGTATTAAGGATGCCTCAGGAGAGATTCTAGTAAAACTTAGTAGGGAAACATTCATAGAGGCCTTAAAAATTTCTCACAAAGAGCCCTATGAATCCTGGACCTTCATAGAGGCAACCAACGTCTATGAAGGAGATAAGAATAAATTCATTCTCTTATTACACAAAGTTGGTTATCAAAGCCAGAAAAAAGAGGCTCGCGATTGTTGAAACCCTTGACTATTGAACACTTTCGAAAGGGGATAGCAGATATTATTTTCTTTTAAATAGAGTAAAAGGAAACGAACATGCTTTTCACTGGGAAGATTGGATGTATTGTTTTATCCAGAAGATATTGGGAGGGGAGAATTTTATTGACTGGGCTGAGTTAATAGCTGAGAAACTTCACAAAGAGCTCCTAAACCTAACCAATTTAACCTCATTTTATATGAGTTCTTACCTCTTCTATATCCTAGCTTGCTGTAAAGACTGGGAGGATTTACCCCATGAGCCTTGGAGCAATGATATGAAGATTTATGAGTATTACAAACATTTGTAGAATGAGAGGTTTGTGGAAAAATTCAAAAGAGTTAATGATGTGTTATTGGGAAAATTGGTCTTTGAACTGTGTGGTAAAGAAAATAGTAGGCTTACTAAAGAAGCCATGCAGGTGATAAATGTCTATGGATGTTACTTTGTTCAATTTCCCAAATTTACCTATATTAGAGTTGGAGCATTTGAGGAAAAGCCTCTGAAGTTGCCAAGATATTGTTTGGATAATGCGGTTTTAAAGGAAATTTGTAGACAACTTGTTATTGTTGAACAAAAATCAGGAAGTTCTAAAAAGTCCTCAGGTGTCTTGTTTCCCATAGAGCTTGGCCACTATAGATGCAAGAGCTTCCAAGATGCTCTGGCAATGGAAGGTGAACTTCACACCTTAAATTTGAAACCTTACATCCCTAGAGCCAATTTTGATTATAGAGGCTTTGCCAAAATAAATCTGAATGTTCTTCCATGTTTATGCATATACCATAACTTGAATACTATTAGGCTAATTGCTCAAATGATTTGGAAGTTATAAGAAGACTATGGTCCAGAATGACTTTGAGGTAGATTTTCACCTTTAAGGTTAACTTGGATATAGATGGTGTCGAAGAGGATGAAGATGTTAGATGTGCTCAACCCTCAATATCTTGAGAAAATTGAAGCTCTCTCTATTCCATAAATAGATTGGACAAAATGGGAAGAGGATAACTTGCAGTCTAGGAAACCCAATGTGATAAGAAGGACATGAAAAAGGCTACAAAAGAAGAAAGCTCCCAAGATAGTTTAGTGAGTTGTTCCATTTGTTGTGGAGACAATTTGTTATTCACATGAAGATGGTGACCTTTAGAAAGCTCTATAGTGGTTGTAAGGTCAAGCATGAATACTTCAAGTAGAGGATTTGTGTTCACTTCACTAGGTAGAAACTAGTGGATAATATTGGGTTCTAAAGGTAATACACAATCCTCAAAGTTATCTTCATATGTACTTAACTGTAAGATAGAACTTTTAGATACATCGTTGATTACAACACAGTCATTATTAAGAATGCTCCTGATGACTTCATCTTCTTCTTTCAGCTTTAGAAATGATTGCCTATGTAACATCATGAGCTGAACCATAGAATTTAGTTCTTCTTCCCCATCTCCTAAGTCTGGCCATATAGGTGTACTCAAATCTGGCTGCGGTTGAGCTGGAGGATACAATGCTAATTTCTTAGTGGCTTGCCCATTTGGAATTGTCATATTCCCTGATCTACAACGTATGTTTGCATCAACTGTTGTTAACCATGGTCATCCTAGAATAACAGGGTAACTAACAAGGTTGACTTTTGGTGAAAGGATCATGAAATCAGCAGGGTATTCCCAATAATCTAAGGCAACTATTATGTCTTATATCATTCCATCAGGAGTAACAATAGAGCTATCTGCTAATTGTAATACTTTTGGAGTAGCTCTCAGCCCTTCAATACTCAGCTTATTCATAGTATCCTTAGTCATTACATTAATGGCTGCACCTAAGTCTATTAATGCATTTTGACAAACTGGCCATTAATGATGATGTTCACAACCAGACTCCTTGGATCTGAATATTTTGGTATCACCAGTTTTCCTAGCATGATATCAGCTAATTGTCCTATAACATGAATTATTGTAGGATCCTTCTTCTTTCTCCTAGGCTTCTTAAGACAAGCTTCTTTTATTTCTTTTCCATATACTGGAACATATTTTATTGCTTGAATAGGGGAATCTAGACATGCATGTTCTTAAGCTGGTCAATAATATCAAATGTCTAATCTTCTTCTTTTGGTATGGGTTTCTCCATGCTGAGCCTTTGAAGAAAATGTGGTTTAACTGATGTTTGAACATTAGCTCAGTTGAAACATTTTTTGATGCAACAATATTTGGCAAATCATTCTCTGGAATTGGTACTGTTGTTGCAGGAAGGTCTGGCACTTTGGTGATAAGGGGTGGTCCAAGCATTGGCAAGGTAGTACCTGATCTTAGGTGTATATCAGCTATATCAAGTGCATAGGTAGGGTACTGTTGAGCATCAGTAGCATACATTTGTTGTTGTGGTTGTTGACTATTTGCATTTGGTTGAGGTTGAGCAGGTAATTGCATCTACTTTTGAGGACCTACATTTGGAGGTGGTGGCATTATTGCAGACATGTTTATTGGAGGTGGTAGAGGTGGATATCAAGGATTTGGGTTAGTCCATTGTTGAGGTGCTCTCCATTGGTTAGTGGGCTGCCAATTTCCTTGTGGTTGTTGCCATTGTTTGGAAATTATGACCATTGGGTTGTTGTGGAGGATACCATTGGTTCTGTGGATTATTTGGCCATGCATTATTCCAAGTGGGTTGATTAAACTATGGAGGACTTTGGACATTCTGATTTTTCCACTAACTATTATATGGACTTGAATTTTGTAATGGGTCTTGAGGCATACCTTGTCTGGTGGCCCACAGTCGGTGTTGACAAACAAAGAATACTTTCTCATCCTCTCCTTCTATCTTCGAGTACTCAACTGGAAGATGTTGGTTCTCTAGGTTTGCAACCAATTTGCACTGACAATCCTTCTTTTGTTTGCGGCAATGAGGACAGTATTCAACTAGTTGTGCCTCTACATCTGCATGTTTCTTCTTGGTGGTCATAGTGTCCAGGTGTGTAGTAACATCATTTATGATGTCTTTCTTGAAATCTGACAACAAGTTTGAAATCTCCATCTTTGAAATACCAGAGCCACTTCCTTTATTCAGTGTTGAGCGAAATCCCCTTCCTTTCTTGACTGCTACTCTAGAATAATTCATGCAAATTTTCTGAAGGTCATCCCAGGAGGACTGAGATATATCACCTCTAGCCATGAGTTCCAGAGCTTCGAGACAACTTTCATTCACTCCTCTCAGAAAAATTAGCTTCTTTGAATCCTCCTGCAATGCATGTTGCGGGTTCTTCTATAAACTAAATAAGAAGCGTGATGTGTAGTCCTCTAATGTCTCATCTTCCCTTTGTGACATACGGAAGATGTCATCTCCTTTTGAATCACTTGCCTTGCAGTATTCCTTGTACTTCCTTAGGAACAAATCTCTCATTCCATCCCAATTAGCTATGGCATTCGCTCCTAAGCCCATGATCCATCTGAGGGCTAACTCTTTCAGAGTTTCTGGGAATAGCTTTAGCTTATGACTATCAGTATTATAGTCAAAACTTCAACACAGTATGTCAAATTCAAACAAGAAGGTGTCAGGATCCTTTGTAACAAGACCATAGAACTTTGGAAGTGCTAAAGTAGGTTTTCTTAAGGTTGGGATTGTTAATAAGACTTTGAATTAGAAAAGGAAATGTAGGAGTTGCCATTACTGGAGGTGTTGGATATTGAAACTATGGCTGGAAAGTATTATTGACTGGCAGGTTTTGAGCAACAGGTGGTCCTAAATTGGGATTATTATTATGGAAACTGGCTAATATCTCTTCAAAAGGATGGAGGTCAAATGTTCTTGAGTTTCTTCTTCTTTTGTTGAAGATGATGCAACAAACTCAGGACTGGCGTCAAGGAATGGTAATTCAATCTCTTCAAATTCTTCTTTCAGTTTAACAGGCTCATTTGGAAGAAATCTACAATAGCATCTCGCCTTCTTCGATGCATGCAAGTAAGTTGATGACTTGTGAAGCAAGCTTACAACTTCTTGGTATTAACTAAAAAATAGGAAACTAATCATGAAAAATAAATGACTCTTTTGAGGTTCCTAGTTTGACACCATCCCCGACAGTGGCACCAAAAATGTACAGTCTCACAATAGGTAGAGATAATCATGCCATTGTCTCTCTCAAGGGTAATATATCTATACTATGGACTACCTATCCCCATCATGAAATGCATTTAGATTGTCAACCCAGGGATGTAGACTTGAAATGGGATAGCATAGTTTGCGCACTAATTTCCTTTAGGAGTCAAAACACATATGCTGCAAGAAGATAAAATGCATGAAAGGAATCTATGCTAATGTTGCAGGAAGGTAAAAACACTTGACTATTGAATTAAATTACTGTAGAAAACATATGAAATCAACGTAAGCCTGTTTAACAAATCAAAACATTCACTATACCCATCTCTAGAAGTGCTGCAAGAACAACTATAGTGGCAATGCTACAGGAGTGAAATAGTAGCTCTATTTGAAAATAGGAAAAGTATAGAGAGAAAATCTATTCTTACTTAATCTAATCCACCTCCCAAGTTGGCCCCCTTGGTTGGCTTTTGTTAACTACTCAACACAAGAAAATAATCCAAAATCACTCTTCCATTAAAATCTTCTTAACTGGTTACATAACTGAATAACTCATGAAGAGCAAAAAATAGAGTAACTTCTATTATACTAAATACATCATTCTATCTTTCTCTATTATCTATTAAATCCTTCAAAATCCCTTTATATCAAGGATGGACACTTATGGAAAACAGAACAGAAAAGTCTCATAAAGACTCGCCACATGCGGAGGAGATAAATTAACCATAACATGATACAATTACTGTTGTCAATAGAATAATAGTCCAGAGGAAATGTAGCAAGACTAATCCTCTATATTTTTGGAACAACATCTCCTTGAAAGCTCGGCATATCCATCGGAAGCATGTTGAATCCTCTTGCTATGGTTGGTCTTCTAACTCCCTTCTTCAATGCAGATGCGCCACTCTTCATACCACTCCGCATTTACCTAAAGGTTAGTACATTCGGTACACATGCAAGTCAATGTTTCAACTCCTACTTAGATATTAGAACACAACTTGAAATAATTATATGAAGTACTGCATTATATTTATAATAGCAAGCAAAACATATCATTCATGCTACCCTTAGATCTTGTGAGTTTGGCTATACTTGGCATAGGCTCACATAAGTATAAGTAATAAAATGTCTTGGGAATGTTTGTCAGAGTATCATCAAAACATAAAGATCATAACAAAATTGAGTCAATAATTAGACTCATCAACTGTAGTGGGGTAGTAAAGAAGCATCCAATAGTGAGGACACTAGAGTTGGACCTGTTGGAAGCTAGGTGGGGGGACATGCATTGAAGCCTCATCTTTATGTAGCATTTGTCCCCTACGATGGTAGGCCTAGCCAAGGAATGGAAGCTAGATTAAATGAGGGAGGAAGGCCTAATATAATAAGATGAGGACAATGATGAAATTATGGTTGTAGTAGAGCTCCCTAAGGATGGTGAGGAATAAAAGAAGAATGATAATAGAGATGTGAGAGAAATCACAAGGATCCTGACACATCATGCATGCAGTGCAGATTTCCCAGTGGTTGCAAGGGCCATGACAAGTACAAAATCTAGGAGGGAAGACGCTAACCAGTAAAGGGTATCCATGTGTTTGTTTAGTCTACTATGCTAGTTAATATAATATTTCCTACACATTTTGATCTAGGGGTGGAAGGTTTTTTTTGTCTATTTTACTCATAACGTATATAACTAGAATTATAAACTCCAAAATGTATTTGCATCAGAATAGGGTACGAGTGGTTTATACAAGTAGTCTCGTTATGCTCCATTTTGTCAAGGAGCCAAGGAAGGCAAAAGTGAAATGAATATAGTGATGTAAAAGCGATGTAAAGGACCTTTTTTAATATCAATATAAAGGGAGTTGGCCCATACTACCTATTAAATTAACAAAAAAAAGAAAGAAAAAAAACATAATGAGTTTACATTTTTAAGCAATAAACCCTACCCAAAGCAGTAAAATAATTGGCAAAATAATGTATACCCATTAATCAAAAGAAATTCATTCATTCTAACCCTAGATGACATACAAATAAATGATGTGTGGGGGAAGCATTGACAAGAAGTAGAATAGGAATTTGTGGGTAAAACAAGTCCCACAAATATGAAAACATGAATGTTTAAGGGATCATGAGTTTGTAGGGACTTGCCCCAACATTTAAGGGCTCGATATAAGTGGATAGTGTTACCTCATCTTTTTCATTGCTCTCAGGGTCAGTCATTTTATCAGATAAGCCTTAGTTGAAGTTGAAGTTGAACTTGTCAAGTTCAAGTTCAAGGTCCATTGGAAGTCACTAGTAGATTACCATCTGCAAAGTCGTATGTCTTTCAGTTTGTCAGATTTTGAAAGTCAAACTTGAACCTTGAACCTTGTCAAGTTCAAGTTCAAAAGGAAGGTCCAAATCATGGAATATTCTAGTCGAATGATTATTTTCTATAGAAAAGTTCCTATTAAAAGAATCATTACCAAATTCAAACTTTTGGGAATAGTTTCATGCAAAGTCATCAGATTTGATGAGATAGTGTAGACATGTTGTAATGTGATTGATGATAGTTGGCAGCGTAGTACAAAAGGGGCCATCATTATTAGAAGTGTGGTAATCAAGAAAGGTTATCGGGAGCCGGAGGATTCGTGCCAATTTGACATAATAATTAATGAAAAGAGCATTATGTGTCATGTCAATAACCTCTTTCATAAATGTATTTATTCTTTCCATTCTGCACGAATCTATCCAAGATCTTCACTAGTCTTGATAATAAATAGTAGTCTTTTATTATCAATTGTTATTAGTTTCTTTTGGAGAAAGGGAGCAACAAAATTTATGGTAAGGAATTGCAGAGGAATTGTGCATAGTAAATTGGTGAGTTATCCTCTCTCTTTCAGCTTTCAGTTTGTGGTTTCAAAAGGAAGGTTGTTCCTGTATATTGTAAGATTCTCTTGTTTTCTCTTAAATTGCCTCTTTATCGTCCCAAGCTCCCGAAAGTAGAAAGAAGAACTCACTTACTGGTCTCTCTCCCAGAAATTTGTGATACTTCCCTGGTAAATGTGAGTCTGACGAAACTATATGAAAGGGTTAACAATGCACCAGAAGGGTCTTTTTCTAAGAAGTTTTCTAGTAGTGGATTAATGGAAGATGCAACATTTCCACCAACCCTAACGTGCCCAGAGTTAATGCTAGAATACGCAAACAAGGATGATGCTAAGATTAGGTGTATTAAGGATGCCTCAGGAGAGATTCTAGTAAAACTTAGTAGGGAAACATTCATAGAGGCCTTAAAAATTTCTCACAAAGAGCCCTATGAATCCTGGACCTTCATAGAGGCAACCAACGTCTATGAAGGAGATAAGAATAAATTCATTCTCTTATTACACAAAGTTGGTTATCAAAGCCAGAAAAAAGAGGCTCGCGATTGTTGAAACCCTTGACTATTGAACACTTTCGAAAGGGGATAGCAGATATTATTTTTCTTTTAAATAGAGTAAAAGGAAACGAACATGCTTTTCACTGGGAAGATTGGATGTATTGTTTTATCCAGAAGATATTGGGAGGGGAGAATTTTATTGACTGGGCTGAGTTAATAGCTGAGAAACTTCACAAAGAGCTCCTAAACCTAACCAATTTAACCTCATTTTATATGAGTTCTTACCTCTTCTATATCCTAGCTTGCTGTAAAGACTGGGAGGATTTACCCCATGAGCCTTGGAGCAATGATATGAAGATTTATGAGTATTACAAACATTGTAGAATGAGAGGTTTGTGGAAAAATTCAAAAGAGTTAATGATGTGTTATTGGGAAAATTGGTCTTTGAACTGTGTGGTAAAGAAAATAGTAGGCTTACTAAAGAAGCCATGCAGGTGATAAATGTCTATGGATGTTACTTTGTTCAATTTCCCAAATTTACCTATATTAGAGTTGGAGCATTTGAGGAAAAGCCTCTGAAGTTGCCAAGATATTGTTTGGATAATGCGGTTTTAAAGGAAATTTGTAGACAACTTGTTATTGTTGAACAAAAATCAGGAAGTTCTAAAAAGTCCTCAGGTGTCTTGTTTCCCATAGAGCTTGGCCACTATAGATGCAAGAGCTTCCAAGATGCTCTGGCAATGGAAGGTGAACTTCACACCTTAAATTTGAAACCTTACATCCCTAGAGCCAATTTTGATTATAGAGGCTTTGCCAAAATAAATCTGAATGTTCCTTCCATGTTTATGCATATACCATAACTTGAATACTATTAGGCTAATTGCTCAAATGATTTGGAAGTTATAAGAAGACTATGGTCCAGAATGACTTTGAGGTAGATTTTCACCTTTAAGGTTAACTTGGATATAGATGGTGTCGAAGAGGATGAAGATGTAGATGTGCTCAACCCTCAATATCTTGAGAAAATTGAAGCTCTCTCTATTCCATAAATAGATTGGACAAAATGGGAAGAGGATAACTTGCAGTCTAGGAAACCCAATGTGATAAGAAGGACATGAAAAAGGCTACAAAAGAAGAAAGCTCCCAAGATCATTTCTCAGCCCTCCAGAAAACAAGTAAATTCAAAGAAAAATAATTCCTTGAGAAAAGCTTCTATTTCCACTAACCTTGTTGATGATTCTACTGCAGGTGATCTTGAACTTGAAGTTGAACCAGTCTCTTCAAAGTTTCAAGTTCAACTTCAAGTCGAACCTAGCACATGGATGACCCACTCAAGCAGCAGGATAAAGAATAAAGAGGAGCATTTAGTAAACCCCAAAGTCTTGGTAGACTTGGATTCCCTTGTGTTAAGGAATATGGATCAGAAGATAAGATATAAACTGAATGTGGTAGTATGTTGTAGAATACAATTGCCTTGGTAATTGATTGACTCTACAAAATGCATCAACTATATATATGAAACGAAGGGATGTTAATATGAATAGTCATGACTCATCATATACGATAAGTCATGACTATTCATATTAATAAACTATAACAAAATAGTTAATTATTTATCCAGCGTAACATATAACCGGCAGCATAAACAACAATTAGGACAGTCACGTAGTCACGACACTATCATGATTGTCATACATGAACAGTCTGATAGTATTGTGACTGTTCATGTATGATAGTCACGATACGTGACTCTCTTACATGCTAGTTACAATACATGACTCCCTTACATGCCAGTCACAATATACATGGCTCCCTTGCATGCCAGTCATGATAACGTGACTCTCAAATCATTAAGCATGTTTAATTATATAGTCGATACAATATATTTATTATATCGTGATTGTTTTGTTGAATATTAAACATGAACCCATAATAATTTAACACTCCCTCTTGGGAGAGAGTTTAATAGAATTTGTAGAATTTTTCACATCATGATATGTGGCCCAATCCAAGACATTTTAAAAACAATGTCGATCATGATGAGTTATTACACAGTAATAATGAAAATGTTAAGATGTCCGGTCCTATCCAGGACAAACCCTTTCGGGAGTCGATCCTAACAACTTTATTACCCAACAAGTAACAAGATGTCCGGTCCTATCTGGTACAAACCCTTACGGGAGTCGATCTTGAACTTTATTACCCAACAAGTAATAATATAAGCAACAAGATGTCCAGTCCTATCCAGGACAAACCCTTACGGGAGTCGATCTTGAAGTTTATTACCCAACAAGTAATAATATAAGCAATAAGATGTCCGGTCCTATCTGGAACAAACCCTTACGGGAGTCCATCTTGAAGCTTGGTTACTATTGTCAAGATCGTCACCTTGACATAGTAACCTATATACACAGAAGATCGTCATCTTCACAATTTTGAAATATTTCAATATTTTATTCATGAATAAAAAATGTACATTAATAATTACATTCATATTTTGATCAAACCAATTTTCCTTCTAAAGAAATCTGTCTTTACCTTTGCAAGAGATGTAGTAAAGATATCTACATTTTGTTCTTTAGTACTGATGTAGACCAATTTAATGATCTTCCTGTCTACCATATCTCTCACATAGTGATATGGAATTTCTATGTGTTTTGACCGATTGTGAAAAATAGGATTTACAAAGAGCTTAATACAACTCTGATTATCACAATGAATAATAGTAGGTTCTAAAGATTTACCAAATAGGTCAAAAAGTAATTTTCTTATCCATACTACTTGAGCTCCCATGGATGCAACCATGTACTCAGCCTCTATTGAACTCAGAGAAACTACAGATTATTTCTGACTAAACCAAGAAATCACTACAGAACCTAAACTGAAGCAAACTCCTGTGGTACTCTTACGATCTAAGGAACTTCCTGCCCAATCCGAATCTGAATAACCTTGAAGTTGAATTTCAGTCTTGTCATATTTTAGCCCAAGTTCACTTGTTCCTTTTAAATATCTCAAAGTGTGTTTAGCTACCATCAGATGTATCTGCTTAGGTTCACACATGAAGTGACTTAATACATTGGTGGCATAGAAAATATCAGGACATGTGTTTACCAAAAACATGAGAGATCCAACTATTTGTCTGTAAAGTGTAAAGTCAGCAAATTCTAAATTTTCTACTTCATCTTTTAATTTGTGAAGGTTTGTCTCTATAGGTGTAGCTAAAAGTTTACACTCTATCATACCAAATCTATTCAGAATGTCTGAAATGTATTTCTTTTGACTTAGTAGAATATGGTCTTTCTTTTGAATAACTTCAAGTCCTAAAAAATAGTGAAGTAGGCCCATATCCTTCATGTCAAATTCGGCTATCAGATCCTTTTTACATTTTTCAATAAGATAGTTTCTCCTGTAATGAGTAATCATCGACATAAAGAACTAGAATTATCATGTCACCTTTTTCAATTTTGGAATATATGTTAGGGTTTGTAGGTTCGGATTCTAAGATATCAGTTAGAAGTGTAACATTTGTGTCCGAGTTCTTTTGTTCTTTCTACAAAAATT